>UESW01000041.1:0-152647 GCA_900491605.1 Calamus simplicifolius | reverse complement strand
GATTTTTTTGTTAGATTAATTGCACTTGTATTGTCACATTTTATAGGTGTTTTGTCAAGTGTGATACCATAGTCTTCAAGTTGTCGCTTAATCC
The DNA here is from genome assembly GCA_900491605.1 of Calamus simplicifolius. NCBI lineage: Eukaryota > Viridiplantae > Streptophyta > Magnoliopsida > Arecales > Arecaceae > Calamus > Calamus simplicifolius. The sequence goes on along the minus strand of UESW01000041.1, from coordinate 152,553 downwards.
ATAGGATTTGAGCACAGCAACTTCCAGCTGCAACATATTCAGCTTCAGTAGTTGATAATGCAACTGAATTTTGCTTTTTGCTAAACCATGAGATTAAGTTACTTCCTAAGAATTGGCATGCACCACTTGTGCTTTTCCTATCTAACTTACATCCAGCATAATCAGAATCAGAATATGCAATTAAGTTCAATGTTGAGTCTCTAGAATACCATAAGCCTACATTTTTTGTTCCATTTAAGTATCTTAGTATTCTTTTAACAGCAATTAAGTGAGATTCTTTAGGTTCTGATTGAAATCTAGCACATAGACAAACAGAGAACATTATATCAGGTCTACTAGCAGTTAAGTAGAGTAGAGATCCGATTATACCTCGATAATACTTTTGATCAACTTTCTTACCTTCCTCATCTTTGTCTAACTTGCATGAAGGACTCATTGGAGTTCCAAGGGGTTTCATTGAATCCATACCAAACTTTTTGAGTAGTTCCTTCGTGTACTTGGTTTGGTTGATGAAAATCCCTTCCTTTTCTTGTTTGATTTGGAGTCCAAGGAAGAAGTTGAGTTCTCCCATCATGCTCATTTCAAACTCACCCTGCATCAACTTAGCAAATTCTTGACATAGAAGATTGTTAGTAGCACCAAAAATAATATCATCAACATATATTTGAACTACTAATAAATCTTTACTTTTTCTTTTCAAAAATAATGTTTTATCTACATTTCCTCTTATAAAATCATTTTCAATTAAGAATTTACTTAATCTATCATACCATGCTCTAGGTGCTTGTTTCAAACCATATAATGCTTTGTGCAATTTAAAAACGTGATTTGAAAATTCATGATCTTCAAAACCTGGTGGTTGTTCTACATACACTTCTTCATTTATAAATCCATTTAAAAAAGCACTTTTACATCCATTTGAAATAAGTTGAAATTCATGTGACATGCAAATGCAAGTAATAGTCTAATGGCTTCTAATCTAGCTACTGGTGCAAAGGTTTCATCAAAATCAATACCTTCTTCTTGATTATATCCTTTTGCAACTAATCTAGCTTTGTTTCTAATTACTATGCCATTTTCATCTAGTTTATTTCTAAATACCCATTTTGATCCTATAACAGAATGATCTTTAGGTCTTTCTACTAATGTCCATACATTATTTCTAGTAAATTGATTTAATTCTTCTTGCATAGCTAACATCCAATTATTATCTTTTTCAGCTTCTTCAATAGTTTTAGGTTCAATTTGTGATACAAATGCAAGATGATTACTAATATTTCTCATAGATGATCTAGTTCTTATTCCTTGAGATGGATCACCTATAATCAATTCCTTAGGGTGACTATAAGCGTATCTCCAATCTCTAGGAAGATCATATCATTATGATTAGTGTTAGTATCATCATCCTTAGGTGAATCATTATCTTTAGCCTCTTGCTCATGATCTGAAGATACATCAATATTTAATTTTTCAAGATCTTTCTCAATTATGTTTGTATCTTCCTCATCATCAAACTTTTCGGAACGAGTTGCTAAAGATTCATCAAAAACTACATGAATGGATTCTTCAACAACTAAAGTTTTCTTGTTAAATACTCTATATGCTTTACTAGTTGTTGAATATCCTAAGAATATTCCTTCATCAGATTTAGCATCAAATTTGCCTAAATTATTTTTACCATTATTATGAACAAAACATTTACAACCAAATGCATGAAAATATCTAATATTAGGTTTTCTGTTTTGCCATAGTTCATAAGGTGTTTTCTTAAGTATTGGTCTTATTAGGGCTCTATTTAAAATGTAACATGCCGTGTTTATAGCTTCCGCCCAAAAGTACTTTGGTAGGTTGCTTTCACATAGCATGGTACGGGCCATGTCTTCTAAAGTCCTATTTTTCCTTTCTACAACACCATTTTGTTGTGGGGTCCTAGGTGCAAAAATTATGATTAATACCATTTTCAGCACAAAAATTTTCAAATAGGTGATTTTCAAATTCAGTTCCATGATCACTTCTTAGAGACACTATGGTAGTGTTTTTCTCATTTGTGACTTTCTTAAAGAATTTCAGGAATATCGAGAAAGTCTCATCTTTGTGAGCTAAAACAATACCCAAGTGTATCTAGAGTAATCATCTACAATCACAAGACCATATTTCTTTCCTCCTAGACTTGTGGTTCTAGTTGGTCCAAAAAGGTCCATGTGAAGTAGCTCTAATGGCCTAGAAGTTGAAACAACATTTTTAGATTTGAAAGAACTTCTTGTTTGTTTTCCAAATTGACATGCATCACATATTTTGTTGTTTTCAAAATCTATTTTAGGTAGCCCTTTAACTAAGTCCATTTTAATTAGTTTTGAAATTAGGTGTGTGCTTGCATGACCTAATCTACGATGCCATAACCATCCAATTTCATTCATATTAGCATTATCAGCAATTAAGCAATGATCACTCATAGATAATTTATCTAGATCAACCAAGTAAACATTGCCATGTCTATAACCAGTAAATACAATGCTATTATCAATGGAATTAGATACTGTGCAGAAAGAAGTTTCAAATGATACTTTAAAATCTTTATCGCACAATTGGCTTATACTAATTAAGTTATGCTTCAAACCATCAACATAAAGTACATTATCTATAAAAGTGGATGGAGTTATACGGATTTTACCAAGGCCCATAATCTGACCTTTACCATTATCACCGAACGTAACAACTCCTCCTTTCTTTTCTTCAAGGGTGATGAATTCTTCTTTGTCACCCGTCATATGTCTTGAGCAGCCACTATCAAGATACCACTTTCTCTTTGATCTTTTGGCCACAAGACATTCCTGCAATAAAATCAAACTTTATGTTTAGGTACCCAAGCTTTCTTGGGTCCTTCATGGTTAGTAGCAACAAATATTGTTCCTTTTGGAACCCATATTTTCTTCCCTTTAAAATTTAAATTCTTATTTGGTTTTTGTAAATTACATTCAAATGATTTATGCCCTTTTAAATTGCATTTAAAACAAGTGATGTTACTTTGGCTAGCACGTACAAAAATATTTTTCAAAGATTTTTGTTTTCTAAATGTATTATATCCTAATCCAGCCTTATCAAAAACTGCTTTTTGACTTTCTAAAATCATGTTTAGTTTAGTAGAACTTAAGGTGAATTTATCAACAATATCTTTGTATTTTTTAACTTCTTTCTTTAGAAATTCATTTTCTACAATATGCTGTTCATTTCCCAAAGATAGAGTTTGTATTTGCTTTTTCAAATCTTTTATTAGATTTTCGTTTTCAGATTTTAGTATATTAATTTCATGAGTAAAATCATCCTTTTCTTTAAGAAACATCTCCTTTTTACCTTTTAAATCTTTAATTGCAAGCATCACTTCATTTTTCTCTTTAATTAAGTTTATGTTTTCAGTTTTCAGAGATTTATATTTCTTTTTCAAAATTTTAAAATCATCTACAAGTTCATTGAAGGCTTCAAATAATTCATCAAAAGCAAAATCATCACAAGGGTTTTCAGAACTTACCTCGTCGTCGTCGTTCGCCATAAAACAAATGTTGGCAACCTCTTTTTGTTCTTCTTCTTCGGAAGAAGATTCATCACTGTCGCTCCAAGTTGCAACATACGCTTTCTTCTTTTTCTTGAAAGTCTTTTTCAATTGCGGACAATCATATCTATAATGCCCCGGTTTCTTACATTCATAACAGATCAAGGGGTCTTTCTCTTTGTCCTTGTCCTTATCTTTTTCCTTTTCTCCTTCCATCTTATTTCCAAATTTCTTTTTGTGGAAGGGTTTCTTTCTCCTCATAAATTTCTTAAATTTTCTTGCTAGAAGAGCTGTGTCTTCATCATCATCCTCATCATCGCTGCTGCTATCTTCAACTTCTGCAGCCTTGAGGGCAATTGTCTTCTTCTTTTGCTATCCTCCTCCACATGTTGCTTCATTGTCAATTCATGGGTCATAAGGGATCCAAGAAGCTCTTCCAAAGGTAAAGTGTTTAGATCTTTGGCTTCTTGAATGGCTGTCATTTTGGCTTCCCATGATCTTGGTAGTGACCTAAGAATTTTGCGAACCAATCAGCATTAGTATAGGTTTTTCCAAGACTCTTCAAACCATTAACAATATCAGTAAATCTAGTATACATGCATGTTATGGTTTCAGATTGTTCCATGCTAAACAATTCATATTTATGCACAAGTATATTAATCTTAGATTCTTTAACTTGGTTGGTTCCCTCATGGGTAACCTCTAATCTATCCCATATCTCTTTAGCGGAATTACAGGTAGAGATACGATTAAATTCATTAGCATCAAGAGAACAATATAAAACATTCATGGCTTTTGCATTAAGCTGAGCCATCTTCCTATCATTTTCATTCCAATCCCTTTCGGGCTTAGGAACTATAGAACCATCAACTAAGTGTGTGGGTGTACTAGGTCCATTAATTATGACACTCCACAATTCATAATCTGAAGCTTGAATGAATATCCTCATTCTTGCTTTCCAATATGAATAGTTGGAACCATTAAATAAGGGTGGTCTATTTGTAGAATGGCCCTCAGCAAAACTCGAGCTGGCTTGTGTTGCCATTTGGATCTTTCGCTCTTGATCGTGTGATCAATCAAAAACAAATGAGCACAAGCTCTGATACCAATTGTTGGCCCAGATGGCAACCCAAGAGGGGGGGGTGAATTGGGTCTTTAAAAATTAAGCCTTTTAAAATAATTTAAACTATTGATGAGAGGATATATACAATTAATTCAAGTTAAAGCACAATAGCAAGAGAGAGAGATAAATAAGCACGGCAAACACAAAGATTTTATAGTGGTTCGGTGTATCCAACACCTACGTCCACTCCCAAGCTCCACTTGGGTCCACACTATAATCTCCTCGATTACAGTCGAGTTGTTTTACAAGCTCACAACCCAAACTTGTTGTTTTCCCGGGATCACAACGAACCCAGCCGGTTTTACACGGGCTCACCAGCACAAAACCCAACACACAAGCTATCCTTAGCTTGTGCCGAGGTAAACTACCTCCACTAATTCAATCCACTGATTGAATTAGCAAACAACAAGATAAAAATATGAGTTTAGTACAAAATAGCTCCTTTTGAGCAGATATTTTCAAAATAAAAGCAAAGTTTAGAAGGGCCTGTTTAGATTCGATTTGAGTGCAGGCTTTTCTTCTTTTCCTCAACTCCTTTGAAGTGTGAATCGGGCCTCAGCTCAGATTCTTCATGGATTGAATGTTGGAGTTAATTTGAACTTATTCTCCCTTTCTTTGAATGTTGAAAATCTCTTGATTTGATCTTGAATGGCTCTTGGATTTTCTTCTAGACTTTCTTGGATTGATGAACTTGAGCACAGATGAAGTCTCCTTTGATTTCACTCCTTCTCTTTCACTCTATTTTTGAATCTCGGATTTTTCAAATGACGCTCTGTTTTTCCTCTTTCTGAAAGATTTTTTTTTTTTTTTCTCTCTCTTGATCTATATATGTATATCTTTTGATTTGAAAACGGCCTCTCTATTTATAGACTCTGCAAAAATATAGCCGTTAGAAACAAAGAAATATAGCCGTTATTGAAAAATATTACCGTTGGCGCTGAGTTGGCATACAGAAAAATTCACGCCCAGATTTGTTGGAGTCGGCTCTAACTTTAGGCGAGTCGGCTCGAAGACGCGATGCCAAAAATAGAAACATTCAGATAGTTAAGGGGTCGACTCAAGAAAAATAAGGTGTCGGCTCCTGACAGTCGAGGGTCGACTCATGAAAAGCAAGGGGTCGACTCAAAAAGTGCTCAGAAAAATAACTCTCTGGAGTCTGAGCAGAGTCGACTCTTACAGTCATGGAGTCGGCTCGACAATATCGGGGGTCGACTCTTGAAATCACAGGGGTCAACTCGAGAAAATCAGGAATCTCTGTATACTGAGTGGAGTCGACTCTGAAACTCTAGAGTCGGCTCCGGAACGTATCAAAAATCAGAGAATTTTCTGATTGACTTTGAAATTCGTTCCAGATTAATTTTAAATCAATTTTTGACTTGAATATAATAAATTTGACATTAAGAATCAATTCAAGATATGTTCCAAAAACTCATTGATTGAAATACGAAGTATAAAAATTTCTTTTTGAAAGCTTAAACATGGAGCTTGAAGCTAATTTCAATTGATTATAGTCATACTTAACATACTCATTGATTATGAGAAATAAATTCATTGCTCATGTAAATAAATTCATTGCATCTTTTAATATACTCATGGCTTTTGGTAATCATCAAAATCAATAAAATTGGGGCAACAATTTCTCAACAATCTCCCCAACAATCAGGAATAAAAAAATAGATTTCTAATGAATCCTACCTACCTAATAAGCAACCAGAGAGCTATCCGATTGGCATCTCTATTGACCTCTTTGTATATATGGTCCCCTGAAATAAAAATAGGTTCAAGGCTATTCTCCAAACATCATGAAGTAAAAAAAATGAGCCTCCACTTATTTAAATATTAAATTAATCACTATTTTAGAATCACCTTGTAGTAAATTATGAAGTCCTTGAGCTTCGTAATAGCAAAGTTATATCGTTTCCAAGCCACCCACAACTCAATCATAAGTGCTGTCATATTATATAATTGTACTCTTTCAGCAACAACTAATGACTAACTAGAGCTCCTTGTAATAAATCCTACTCCTTCATGCTTCTCATTATCAATCACACTACCATCAAAAGTATCCTTCCCTTTTAACCTTAGGGTCATCCATCAATAAGAAAGGTTTTGCTAATTGTTTTTTGTTCTCCTATATAAAAGGACAAATAATTGAGTACTTCTGATTTAATCAATAGAAATGGTTCATGAGAAATTGAGAGTGAAGAATAGAAGACCTACCTCTATTGCAGGGAAAACAATGGATCTCATCGATTGATATTAGAGGCTATTAGAGTCTCCTATGTACCATGCTTCAACCTACATTGATGGAGAGGAAAGAAGTCAAAGACGAGGAAGAAGAGAGACACTCAATTCATCGTTTGAACCTTGCCTTTCTCATAAACAGAGGCACACTTTGTTTGATACTGCCTTATTGTAAGCTCCTATTTCCCCCATCTAGCTATTAAAAAAAAAATTTAGTTAAAATGACATAATCAATAAACCATGACCATTGATCCACTTCTACCTTTATTTTCAACTACGTAAAAGCTCTAACATTTATTTTCTCTTAAAATTGTTCGGCAAAAATTACTTTTTGATAAGATTATTTCATTTTTTGATTGGTGGAGGCCTCCTACTTTTTGACGAGAATTACTAATTATTTAACATTTCTAAACTACATCTAAATCATATAAACCCAAAAGTTTAAGCTATAAAAGCTATGATGCATACTTTAATACCATCTATCACAAATTTACAATCCAAAAAAACTTAAGCAATTTGGTGGAGGATTGGTTCAAACTAATAAACTCATATAATATATCATCATTAGTTGATTTAAAAATATGGCATGGCATTCCCTAATACACAATGAATGATGAAAGTAGGAGATCAATGAAATACCTACCACTCATAAAAAACCTACTTTGCTATCCCAAGTATCATAAAACTTAATTCACTATGATTTAGTTTTTATTTAAAATACTAAGGCCATACAATCTCTTCTTCTTGTTAGTGTCTTTGGATCTCATGAATCAAAGCAATTTCTTCTTATTTCTAGTCTCTATTTAATTCCAATACCTTTTTATCATTGTTCTTACTGATTAAGGTTTATTGTTGTTATTGTTATTTTGTATATGCATAGAATATGATGGCCTATTCAATTTAATTTTTCATCATGAATTGTCAACTTTTCTTATGTTAGTTGAAACATTATTGTTTCATTTTGTAGCAAAGAAGCAATGATTTTTGATGGATTTGATACTTATATATATATAAAGAGATATGTTTATTGATGGGTGAAACATTAGTGGAGTAAAAGTTGATTTCCCATCTTGGTAGTCCTTTTTTTCTCTCTCTTTTCATCCGGTGCAACCAATAACGAAGCCATCATTCTCTATTTTTTTGGTAGGATGAATATATTATACCACTATTATATAAATATATTTAGAAGAATTAGTAAATTAGAGATCCCACAATTAATTAGGAACAAAGGAGATGGAGTTCCAATGAGTCCTACCCACCTAATGAGCAACAAAAGAAGCTACCCCCTCCAAAGTGCCATTTATCTCTCTATATAAATGGGTTGTTTAAAATGAAATTAGGTTTGAGGCCATCATCAAAATATCATGAAGTAGAATATGAGCCTCCTTGTGCTCACCATTGGTTTAGATATCCAATTGATAACTATTTTAGAATTGCCTTCTAGTAAAATAAGTGAGGTCTTGAGCTTGGTAGTAGCAAAGTTAAGTCTTTTCCAAGCCACTCACAACTCTACCATAGGCATTGTAGTATTATATAGATGTACTCCTCCTATAGCAACTAATGATTGGCTAGGGCTCTGTATAATAAATCTCACTTCTCCATGCTCTCCATCATCAATCACATCATCATCAAAAGTGTCCTTCCCTTTTAACCTTTGGCTCATCGACTAATGAAAAGGATTTTTCTATTTATTTCCTATTCTCCTATTGTGATGCCCCTTCCAATAGTCCCACATTGGATAATTGGGAGTTGGTTAAGTGGTTTATATGTAGTAAAGCAAGAAGGATAAGGCACCAATTGGATCCCTTTTTGGGCTGTGGTGGCCCAAGTTGGTGTGGACCTTGTCCGTCTTGCTTTCTTGTAACGAAACGGGCCCGTGGGCTCTCCGTAAAAATAAGGTGGGCACACAAGGAGCTTTGATACTAGATTGATGGAAGTGAGAATACTTTCAATAAAAATAACACTCTCTTATTATGGAGATGTTAGAGGGAATACATCTTTTGGGTCTCTTTTTATTTTTCATCATCTTCTTCTTCTTCTACATTTCATGCGCAAACACCTCCCATATTTATAAACATCTAGAGTCCTTTCATATACCACTATTTAATACATGTATAGAAAAACTAAAAGACATTTGCAGAAAATTAAGAGTCAATTATAAAATACTAAGAGTCAATTTTAAATTTCTGAACCATCTTATCTTTTCAAAATGACTCTTCTTTTCTCTCATGAAGCCTTTGGTCTTTTCAAGAGTGACTCTTCCTTTCTCCCATGAAGTCTTTGGTCTTTCAAGAGTACATTAAAACAAGTTTAATATTCCAACATTTCCTTCCGTAAACTTATTTTTTCTTGGTGCCATGACTCCAAGCATCTTTCTCAGCTTTTGAAGATCTTCATATTTGAGTGATTTTGTAAATATATCAGCAATTTGCTCATTTGATTTATAGTACACAACCTTCACAATACCTTTCTTAACTTGATCACGAAGAAAATGAAATCTTGTGTCAATGTGTTTGCTTCTTCCATGTTGAACTGATTCTTAGCTAGTTCAATAGCAGACTTATTATCAACATATATCTTCACATGCTCCTTTTGTGAATGACTCAATTCTTTCAATAAGTTGCGCAACCATATGGCCTCACAAGCACATGATGCTGCTACAACATACTCATGATCAAGAGTTCCTTTGAGGTATCTTAGAATCCTTTTTGCTGCCATCCAGTGTGACTCCTTTGGATGTTCCATATATCTACTAATCAAACCAACTCCATAGACAATATCAGGTCGGCTTATAGTAAAATAACGAAAACTTCCAACAAGGCTTTTGAAGAGAGATGAGTTCACCTCCTTTCCTTCTCCTTCTTTACTAAGCTTGGCTCCATAAGCAACTGGGGTGTTTACTTCTTTGTAGCACTCCATTTTGAATTTTTGTAGAATGTTTCTAGCATAACTTTCTTGAGAAATGAAGATGCCATCTTCACTTTGCCTTACTTCAATGCCAAGAAAATAAGACATCAAGTCTCCTTCCGTCATTTCGAACTCCTTGCTCATGGTTGCTTTGAACCCAGATATCATTTCCATGCAGTTACCTGTCACAAGTAAGTCATCCACATATAGACATATAATTAAAATGTCATCTCCTTTTTTCTTTACATAAATAGCATGTTCATAGGAGCATTTGTTGAAACCATAATCTTGAAGATAGTGATCAATTCGAGCATTCCAAGCTCTCGGTACTTGCTTTAATCCATACAAAGCTTTGTGTAACTTGTACACTTTATCTTCCATGCCTTTATGGATATAGCCCTCAGGTTGCTCAATATAGACTTCTTCAAGGTAGCCATTGAGAAATGCCGACTTTACATCCATTTGATATATTTTCCACTTGTGATGAGATGCAAGTGAGAAAATAAGCTTTATTGAATCAAAATGGGCTACAGGCGTGAAAACTTCGTCATAGTCGAGCCCTTTCTTTTGCTTGTAGCCTTTGGCAACCAAACGAGCTTTATATTTTTCTACCTCTTCATTAGCAGTGCGCTTCACTTTATACACCCATTTGATGCCTATCGCCTTTTGTCCTTTTGGAAGTGAAGTCAACTCCCAAGTATTATTCTTTTCTATGGCAAGAATCTCCTCCTTCATTGCTTTTCTCCATTCAACTTTCTGCATAGCTTCATCAAATGTTAGAGGTTCAATATCAGCAAATAAACAATATAAATCAACTTGTTCAACTTCTTCTGTTTCATTATAAAGATCACTAATACTTCTAAACTTTCTTGTTGACTCTTCAGGGCTTATAGGACTTCTTGAGGAAGTCGGTGTAATTTGTGGTGACGAAGATGATCTTGCTGATGACAAGATTGGTTGAGTAGCTTCCTCATTTGTATTATCCTCGGCTTCATTATAAGGTGTTACATATTTGATATGAGAATCTTTGCCATTCCAATCCCATACTCCATCTTCATTGAAAATCACATCCCGACTGATGATGACCTTATTTGTCATTGGATTATACAATTTGTAGGCTTTGGATTGCTCACTATATCCTATGAAAATGTATTTTTGGCTTCAATCACCAAGCTTCTTCCTCTTCTCTTGTGGTACTTGGGCATAGGCAATACACCCAAAAATCTTCATATGGCTTACTCCTGGTTTGTAGCCACTCCAAGCTTCTTCTGGTGTCATACCTTTGATGGCTTTTGTTGGGCTTCGGTTGATAAGATATGCTGCACATGCCACTCCTTCAGCCCAAAAATGCTCGGAAAGGTTCTTCTCTTTCAACATGCTTCTAGTCATGTCAAGAATGGTCTGGTTCTTCCTCTCGGCCACTCCATTTTGTTGTGGAGAGTACGGAGAGGTGAATTGATGTCGAACTCCTTCTTCATCACAATAGCTTCTAAAAGCATTTGACATATATTCTCCGCCTCTATCGGATCTCAAAATCTACACTTTATTGTTACTTTCTTTTTCAACCAAAGATTTGAAATATTTAAACATAAAGAGTGCAGCCGACTTTTCTTTAAGAAAATAAACCCACAACTTTCTACTAAAGTCATCAACAAATGTTATAAAATATTTGTTACCACCACAAGATTCTGGAAGAGGTCCACATATATCAGTATGCACTAGTTGTAATGGTCTTGTTGCTTTCCAAGATTTTCTACTTTTGAAGGGAGCTCTTGCATGCTTAGCTAAGTGCACTTCTCACAAACTTCATTTGGATAATTTATGTGGGGAAGACCTTTCACCATTCCCTTATTAGATAGTAATTTTAAACTTCCAAAATTTAAATGTCCAAACCTGAGATGCCAAAGCTAGGAAGGGTCCTTGATATCCACTTGCAAGCAATTTTGTGCTTCCGTCTTTAAGATAAGAGGAAACATCATGTTCTTCTCCATCTGGACACGAGTAATCAACTTTCCATTCTAATCTTTTAGAGTTAGAGATAGTCCTTCCATATAAATTGTATAACCCTTCTCTAACAGTTGGCCAATACTTAGAATATTACTCTTCAAACTTGGCACATAATAAATATTGGAAATGAAATCAGGTTTACCATTCTTTTGCCAAATCATGATTTTACCTCTTCCTTTGATAGGAGCTTTGGAGAGATCCCCAAACTTCACATCACAAAACTCCCCTTCTTGCAATTCCACAAATAGCTCTTTTCTTCCACACATATGGTTTGAGGCTCCTGAGTCAAGAAACCATATATTCTTCAAGTCTCCATCTTCTTGGCATGACAAAAGAAGTGTCGGTTCTCCTTCTTGGTTGTTGGATTCAATGTTGTTGCTTTGCTTATTGTTCCAACACTCATAGTTATAGTGCCCATATTTTTGACAATTATAGCATTGAACATTGGATCTTGATTGGTTACGACCTCCAATTGATCTTCTACCTCATCCACGTCCACCTCTTCTGCCACCTCTTTTATTGTTAAAATTTGAGCTTTGGCCTCCTCCATCATTATAGCTTCTTTGACCACGGCCATGGCTTCGACCACGACCACGGTAGTTGCTTCTGCCACCACGGCCACCACGATAGTTGTTGCCGTCATCTCTTTTGTTACTATACGCCAATTGAAGCCCTTGATCTTTCTTTTTTGGTCTTTTGCCTCCTCCTTGGATTGAAGTATTTCTCCGTATTATGTGCTTCATCTTTCTTTTGTATCTTTTGTACATGAATTTGAAGTTTGCCCATCAACGCATTGATGGAGAGTGTATCAACATCATTAGCTTCTTCAATGGAGACAATAATATGCTCAAACCTCGGTATCAAAGACCGAAGTATCTTCTCCACCACTCGAACATCTTCTACATTCTCTCCATTTCTTTTCAATTGGTTTACAATAACCAATATCCGAGAGTAGTCAAAGATGTTTTCCATTTCCTTCATGGTGGTGACTTCAAATTCTCCCCGTAATTATTGAAGCCGGATTCGCTTCACCTTTTCTTCTCCTTTAAAGATAGTAGAAAGAGTATCCCAAGCTTGATTTGCAGAGGTTGCTTCAGCAATTCTCTCAAATGTCACCTCATCTAAAGCTTGATATAATTGGAACAAAGCTTTTTTGTCTCTTCTCCTTAAGCCCATTAAAGTATCTTTTTGTGCTTGATTGTACCCTCTTTCTTGCTCTACTGTAGGCTCGGTGTAGCCATCTTGAACAATTTTCCATAGATCTTGTGAGCCAAATAAGGACTTCATTTGGATACACCAATTCCCATAGTTCTCCTTAGTAAGCTTGAAAACTTGAATATGCACACCATCGTTGGTCATCTCCCTCAAGATTGATCCTCTCAAAAAAAAAAAAGCTCTGATACGACTTTGGCGGTCATGGCAGTCCATGACGAACAAGACTCTACTGACCTTCGGCCGTCCCTATCATTTAGACACGAGAAGATCAGCTGGTTTAATTTCCACGATTATTTTAAAAAAAACTCCCGGTCTTTGGTGGTCATGCCAGTTCATGACGAATAAGACACCACCGACCAATTCGCTCATCCCAGTCATTCAGACGTGCGTTAGACAGCTGGTTTAATTTCCACCGTTACGAGAAAGAGAGATAGAGAGGGAGCATGAAAACGTGTTGCACACAGCGTACAAGCCAAGTATTTTATTAAAGTTGATTGCATAAATCTTGAGGCATATAATGGAATATTGTGCTTATTTTACTGTAATTATTTTTTTATCGGATAATCTTTATGATATTTTCACATAACAACATATTCAACCTTTCTATAATATTATTATTTATCTTTTTTATCAAAAAGTATAAATATTATTATATATCTTTTTTTATCAAAAAGATTTAGCAATTCTTTATAAATACTTGTATATAAATATATATCAGAAGCTATAATACTTTCTTCTTCTAAAACTTTATATGGTATGAGAGCACATGTGATCTTATTCTTTTCTTTATCACTTTCTTAGTTATTGGAACTTTGAGGGTTTGTAAATATCAATTGAAATCAGTTAGATTGTCAAAATCCACCTACCTCACCAATTTTTGATCCTATTGATCACCCTTATTTTTTTTATATTGATCAGAGATAATTATCTCTCTTAATTAGTGCCAGGCTATAACAACTGTCTTGAGTATCAAAAATAGATTGATATTTGTCAATGGTTCTTTAGGGAGTGCTTGAAATAGGGGATAAGGAGGGATATTGGATATCCCTTCTTATCCGCAAAAGCTATAACTAGAAGAAATATGTCTGAAAATATTTAATCAGAGGGGTAACCCATGGTTAATGGGTTATCCCCTGAACTTATTCATTAGGGAACCCAAAAATAACTAAAGTTATCCCTTGTCCCTTGATGGCAGAATTGTAAGTTTAAAAAGGTGCTTATTCCCTCAGGTATTCCCTGGATAAATGCTATCCTGTACATTTATCCAGGGATAGCTTTTGTGAAGTCAAACACTATCTTAAAGTTGTTAGATATTTCTTCTTCTCTTCATCTTTTTTGAATACATTATAATAATATGATCAAGTAAGGCTCCTTACTATTGTATCCAAAGCAATTGTCTCCAGTATGATCAAATCTCACGTGCATGGCATGCTATATCAATGTGGTACCTGTGATGCCCCTCCCAATTGTCCCACATCGGATAATTAGGAGTTGGTTAAGTGGTTTATAACCGGTTAAGCAAGAAGGACAAGGTACCAATTGGATCCCTTTTTGGGCTGTGGTGGCCCAAGTTGGTGTAGACCTTGTCCGTCTTGCTTTCTTGTAACGAAACGGGCCCGTGGGCCCGGGTCGTTACAATATGGTATCAGAGCCTCGCACCAGTCGGAAGTGCGGGAGCTAAGTGCCACACAGGAAAAAGTGCTACATCCATGGGGGATGGGAGCCACCTCTTGAACCTGTGGGGGCCATCTCTAGAATCCTGCCTGCCTGGTGGTTGTGATGAATTATCCCTGGCGACAAGGACGTCGCCTTTGTTAAGGGGGTAGATTGTGATGCCCCTCCCAATTGTCCCACATCGGATAATTGGGAGTTGGTTAAGTGGTTTATAACCGGTTAAGCAAGAAGGACAAGGCACCAATTGGATCCCTTTTTGGGCTGTGGTGGTCCAAGTTGGTGTAGACCTTGTCCGTCTTGCTTTCTTGTAACGAAACGGGCCCGTGGGCCTGGGTCGTTACAGTACCCATTCAACATTAGCACATGTCAGTGCCATGTCGGCATAACACGTCAATATGCCATGTAGATTGCCATATGGGCCCATAGCCATGTCTGTATATGTCAGGCCATGCAGCACTGCATATGTCAGCCCGTGCAGCACCACATGTGGTGAGCCACATCATCAACGATGTTGTTTTGATCAGTGCCACGTTGCTTCTATATCGACATTTAACTGACGTGGCTGCATATCAACTGTTTTTCTCTTTTTTTTTAAAGGAGAAAACAAAGTGCCATTGAAGTTTGTTGGGTTTACAGATGGGTGCTATCTATACATTCAACGAACCCCTCATGCCTGTAGCATATGCGGTGGCGGCGACGAGGGGGAGAGGCCGGGCACCAAAGAAGGAGGCTCTGGCTACCGTTTCGATTCCAATGGCTCCCCTTTCCTCCGCTACGAAGGGGGGATCCAAGTGGTGCCTTCGACTGTAGCGGGAAGCAGGCCGCCGATCGCCGATCATCCTTATATTAATTTCTTAAATAGATTTAAAGAGATAAAATCAGATAACCACCTAAAAATAGTTTTCTAACTTCTATTATATTTCCACTCCATTTGGAATGAGTTTCTCAAAGAAAGAATATAAAATTTAAGTGAAAATTCAGAAAAATTCATAAATTATAGCCCTTTCATGCATGATATTTTTATAATTTTATGAAAGTTATATTTATTAAATTACTTATAATCTTCTTATTTGATCTTTATTTTAGGCTATTTAAAATGTGCTATAAAGACAGCTCGATTCTGGATTATATGAAACTAGCTAAAATTACTTAAAATTTTTAATTATTTTAGTTCTCATGATTTTTTTTTTAAATTGATGCACATGAAATTGGGGTTTCACAAAATCAAACCTACTGTGAGTAATTAATCATGGGAAATTCTAACCAGTCCAATGGACCCTACATTTTATAAATAACGATAGCTAAACAACGTGACAACAAGAGTACCTATATCTTTCAGATCTGTTCCATCTATAAATTTTCTGGATGCCGAAAGGTATCAACCACCTCTTCAACACTACCGGATGGCAGGGGGTTCTCCAGCTTATTACGGTCTGATATTCCATGATATATCTTATACATTGGAGCCCTTAATCTAATTTCAGACGTACGTCTCATAATTCCAAAGAATTTAGACAATTAAAAGTCACGCAGGTTTGCAGCCCATACCTGCAGTAAAGAATATTGACCACTGGATCTGAGAATTTACCGTTACATTTGGTTATGGTTGAGTTCATCCAACGTACTTCTTCTAAATGTAACTAGTTGGGTTGAACCACGTTAAATTTTTTTTTTCTTTTCAAGAAAGCATGAGATGAAATGAATAATAAAGATACCAGAAATTGAAAACCCAAAATTGGAGCCAGAGAGAAAATAAACTAATCACACGAGCTGTAAAATTTGAATTTCAAGCTAATAACGTCGAAAGAAAAATAAAATTTGAATGCAGCAAGAAGAAAAAAAGGAACGTCTAAAATATATGACAAGGCGCCTGCCACTTTATTTTCCTAACAACAAATGGAACCGCTTACACAGCACAAACAATCCATACTTGTACACAAAATGAATCAAATTTAATCCACACCTTAAACATAACCAAACCACGTAGCACTATTCAAACAAACCACCGTAGGACACTGACCAGACTCAAGCAAGATGACAGAGCCACACACACACTAGGCCGATAAGCGAAGCATGCTGACCGACCAAGCCAGCTTGAAGTACAAACCATTCTCAAACACGACGGCAAACAAGCTTGAAGTGCACTTTAAGCTCACTTTAAGCTGTTTATTACTGCCTACCCCGGCCTCCCGGGGGGGTGGTGGAGGAGGTGGATGGGGTGGCGGGCGCTCGTGCTTGCTTACTCTCGGTAGTAACTCAAAGCGGAGTAAACGGTCTGGAGGATGGTGAGTGCAAGGAGAGCAGCAGCCGCGACTACTGAAATGATCGCCCATGGGTTGCTAAAATAGTCGCGCATGAGTCTCGCACGATGCCTCTGCCATGGCGACTCACAGTAATCTTTCACGTCCTTGTACACCTGACCCAGGTGATTGCCTTTCTCCTTATAAAGCACACCTTTGCCCAGTTTATTGAAGAGCGTCGCGATCTCTTTGTCACTGCCGAGATTGCGGTGAATGATCCCCTTCTCGCAGAGCAACTCCACATCTCTTGGGGTATTGATTATACCATCCATGAACAAGGTATAATTAGTGACTCGCATCTCAAAGAGCTCATGTGCATTAGTGCTGGTATCATTGGATTCAGGGTATGGTTTTTGATAGTGATATGACTGATCCCACGTCGTCAAAATAGAAGGTAACGACAGCTATTGACTCCGGGACCCCCTCGGGGTCAGGGTGCATCAGCATTCCCCCACCCCCGGGACCCCCTCGGGGTCGCTGGGTGGGGCCACCAGCGATTAGCATGCAACTCAACTGCCAGGTTGAACGGTGCTCATACATGATTTTCAGCGCATGGCCATGCCTCGCCACGGCGTATGATTCGGTACTCCCGTGATTGCGCCCCGTTACGGAGGGCCATGCCTCATAACGATGTTTGGCGCGTTGCATGCCCCTGTGCATGACCATACCTCGCCACAGCGTACGATTCGGTACTCCCGTGATTGCGCCCCGTTACGGAGGGCCATGCCTCATAACGGTGTTTGGCGCGTTGCATGTCCCTATGCATCACCATGCCTCGCTACGGCGTACGATTCGCTATCGTTGGCAATGGTGCCCGGTCATATCAACCGGCGGCGTGCACTGAACGCCTTCACAGCTACCGGACACGTATGGTATCACACGCAGCGATGGTACGAGGGTGATCTTCCAGAGCTGCAAGCTAGGGTATTCGGACAGGTATAAAGGCACGTGCTCGCGCTGTAAGTGGGATTTGAACTCTGGTTTTTTTGAGCTTTCTTCCTCCTAGCAAAAACCCTAACCGCCTCAGCTCTTCTTCGCTGGAGCGGTTCTTTGTCTGAGCCCAAGTGACTAACTTGATCGTCGGAGGGTCCCCACCGGTGCCACCGGTCTCCGGGGACTTTTCTTGCAGGACTTCGAGGAGAAGGACGTCCGTCTTCCCCGACGTTTGAGGAAGGTGACTTGGCGTCATCAGATTGGCGCGCCAGGTAGGGGGTGTAAGAAAGGCGTCGAACCAGCAGCTTTCTTCTTCTCCTGTCTTCGAGCTCTCAAAGTCATGGTGACGACTCGAACGAAGGGAGTTTCAGCCGGTCGCGCTGGGGGGCAGCGCTGCAGGGCTGGTCCACCAGCGGAGGCCCCCCCGGCTCTCGCATCCAGTCTTCCGGAGCCTCTGAATCTCCAGGGGCAGGGCCTTCTGCTCCACAGAGTGACGTTCCTGCGTCTGTTCCGCAACAACTCCAGGAGGATCGATTCACTGCCCTGGCCATGCAGGTCCAGTCGTTGGCGGCGATGGTTCAGGGCCTGCAGCACCAACGAGCGGCCTTGCAGCAGCCGGAGCCGAATCCGTCTATCCCGGGAGTGATGCAGCCTAGCCAGCATTCCTCCCGCCGGAGATCGCTAGTTCCTGCAGATCATCGCCGCCGATCCCCGGCCAAGCCACATCACCGTGAAGCATCCAAAAGGCTCCGGTCTTCCTCTCGCCACGCTAGCGTTTCTCCTAAGCGGCGACATGGAAAGGAGGCGGAGCGCCCATGCCGGCATCGCCGCCCTCGCTCTTCCTCTGAATCTTCAGGGGAGGGCTCCTTTGATGGCCGAATGCCTCGTCGAGCTGAGCGTCGACTCGAGGAGTGTAATCAGAAGCTGGAGGAGCTTAGCCGCCGGATCACCCACCTGCCAGAGACGGATTACGACAGTCGGCCTCCCCTGTCTTGCCGCATCATGGAGGAGCCCATCTCCACCAGGTTCCGCCTTCCTCAACTGGACCCATACGACGGGACTACGGACCCCCTGGACCATTTGGAGAGCTACAAGGTACTTATGCAAGTCCAGGAGGCCACTGACTCACTTATGTGTGTTGCTTTCCCGGCTACTCTAAAAAAGGCTGCCCGAGCTTGGTATTCTCGCCTGCCGCCATGAAGCATCGACTCCTTCCGCTAGTTGGAGAGGGCCTTTCTGGCCCACTTTGACGCCTGTCGGAAGATCCCGAGGGTGGCGGACAGTTTGTTTGCCGTTCAGCAGAAGAATGGCGAGCCTCTGCGGGATTATGTTGCCCGGTTCAAAGAGGCCGCCCTGGAGGTCTACAACCTGCAAGACTCAGTGGCTACCCTGGCTCTGAAGCGGAGACTTCGCCCTTCTCGCTTTGCGTACTCTCTTGACAAAAAGCCGCCGGGCTCCTACTCCGAACTTTTGATCCGTGCCCAGAAGTACATCCGGGCAGACGAAGCTGACTTTTCTGGCGTGAAGCTGGTGGGAATATCCCCAGGAAGCCGAACCAGCCAGAACTTGCTGAGGCCCGCCCCAGGAGGCCTGAGCCTCCTCGCCGGCCAGACAACCATCCTCGACCTCCTGCACCGAGAGACGGGCCTTACACCCCGCTGCTTGCCCCAATATCTCAGATCCTACTCGAGATTGAAGGGGAACCTTATCTGCAATGCCCTCCTCCCATCAACCCGAAGATCCCCCGGAACAAGAACCTCTACTGCCGCTACCACCGGGACCATGGCCACAACACCGACGACTGCCGGCAGCTGAAGAAGGCCATTGAAGACCTTATTCAACGGGGTCACATGGGAAAGTTCGTCCAGAGGGGCAACCCAGGAGCTCTCGGCCCATCAGCGCCTGTGCCGCCAGTGATCGATAATGCCCCGACGGAGAAGACGGTGGCGATGATTTCCTGGGGGGCAGGAGGCCCATCGAAGAGACCAAGGGGAGAGGGGGGAGTGGAAACTGTAATTCCTTTTTTCGAAAGGGACTTGGAAGGGGTTGTAAACAAAGATGATGATAGCGTCGTCGTATCCATGACGATTGCTAAACACCCTGTAAAAAGAATCCTAGTCGATAGTGGAAGCTCTGTAGATGTTTTGAACTACGATGCCTTTGTTCGCATGAACCTGTCACATGATCTACTTCAACCGGTTGCCACGCCTTGATGGGATTCACAGGGGATTCCGTAAGGGTCGAGGGGGAAATTACTCTCCCCGTAACGGCTGGAACGGCTCCGTGCCAAAGCACTGTCCTTATAAAATTTTTGGTGGTCCGTGTGCCCCTGGCGTACAACGCGATTCTCGGGAGGCCCGGGCTCAACCTCTTGGATGCCATCATATCCACCAAGCGGCTCCTCGTGAGGTTCCCAACCAGCAGAGGGGTCGACGAGATGCGAGGAGAGCAGGGCCTATCGGCACTTTGCTACCACTTGGCCCCTAGTCCCCAGGAGGCGGCATCTGCACCGACATCTACACCGGCACCCGAGGCCCTTGACCCGTGAGACTTGGAGAGGAGGGGGGAACCGGCCGAGCGGCTGCTCACTTTCCCCCTCGGGGTGGACCCCGTGCAGACGGTTCGCGTTGGAGCCTTACTTCCGAGGAGGCTCGTGACCGGCTCCTTACCTTTCTGCGGGCCAACGCCGACGTCTTCGTGTGGTCTGCGTCTGACATGCCCGGAATCCCAGAGGAGGTGATTGCACACCAGCTCAATATTCGACCGGACTGCCGGCCCGTCAGACAGAAGAAAAGGAGTTTTGCCCCGAACCGGCAGAAGGCTATTGATGAGGAGGTGCGGAAGCGGCTGGCGGTTGGTCACATCCGCGAGGTGCGCTACCCTGACTGGTTGGTGAACGTCGTGATGGTTCGCAAGGCTAGTGGAAGCTGGAGGATGTGCGTGGATTTCACCGACCTCAATAAGGCGTGTCCCAAAGACAGCTTCCCGCTGCCCCAAATCGACCAGCTGGTAGACGCCACCTCCGGGCACGAGACGCTCAGTTTCATGGATGCGTTCTCGGGCTATAACCAAATCAAGATGAGCCCAGCTGATGAAGAAGCGACCTCATTTGTCACGGAGAAAGGGATCTACTGTTACCGAGTGATGCCCTTTGGATTGAAAAATGCCGGCGCCACTTATCAAAGATTAATGAACAAGGTCTTTGAGGATCAGCTGGGGCGCAATATGGAGGTGTATGTGGATGACATGCTGACCAAGAGTACTAGCGCGGAAGACCACGTAGCTGATCTTGAGGAGACTTTCAATAATCTGCGCCAGTACCGGATGAAGCTTAACCCCCACAAATGCGCCTTTGGAGTAGCAGCAGGCAAGTTCCTGGGTTTTATGGTGACCCAGCGAGGGATCGAAGCCAACCCTGACAAGATTAGAGCTATCCTAGAGATACGGCCTCCCGCCAGCAAGAAGGAGGTGCAACGCCTGACGGGGAGGGTGGCGGCCTTGAGTCGTTTCATGTCAAGGTCGGTGGAGAGGTGCCTGCCCTTCTTCAAAGCACTGCGCAAGATCAACGGCTTCGAGTGGACGAAAGAGTGTCAGAGCTCCTTTGAAGAATTGAAGCAGTTTCTCTCCACTCCTCCGCTGTTGTCCAAGCCCTAAAATGGAGAAGAGCTCTTCTTATATCTGGCCACTTCCCCCGAGGCTGTTAGCTCTGTACTTGTGCGCATGGATGCTGACGGAGCCCAGAAACTGATCTATTATACCAGCAAAGTACTCCACGACGCTGAGACCAGGTATTCGAAAACCGAGAAGATTATATTCGCCTTGGTGATCTCTACTCAGCGCTTTTGGCCTTACTTTCAAGCCCATCCCATCGTGGTGCTTACGGACCAGCCCCTACGAGCTATATTGACTCGCCCCGACACCTCCGGCCGTTTGGCCAAGTGGGCCATTAGGCTAAGTGAGTTCGACCTGTCCATCCGGCCAAGGTCAGCCATGAAGTCCCAGGTATTGGCGGATTTCCTAGTCGAGTGTTCCTGGACCGAGAAGGACATGGAGGAGGCGCGACCAGAGGAGCGTATGGACTCTCCCTCATCTGAGGAGGCGAAGGACTGGATCCTGCATGTGGATGGGGTGGCGAACTCTCAAGGGAGCGGAGCTGGGCTTATTCTTGCAAGCCCGGAGGGAGACGTAGTGGAGTACGCTCTCAGATTCCAGTTCCCCGCAACTAATAACCAAGCGGAGTACGAAGCCTTGCTGGCTGGGATGAGATTAGCTGAGGAGCTAGGCGCGGGGCGCCTGAGGGCCTTCACGGACTCTCAACTCATTTCTGGACAAATCGCCGGGGAGTACGAGGCCAGGGACCCAACCATGTCCCGCTACTTGAACAAGGTGCGGTCCCAAGCATCTCGTTTTTCCTACTTCCGAGTCAGCTATATCCCCAGAGCGGAGAATGCCAGGGCTGACGCATTGTCCCGCTTGGCCACTTTGGTCGACAGGACGTTGGGAAGGACATATGTGGAACACCTCCAAGTCCCGAGCACTGAGGCCACGGATGAAGCATTGCCAGTGGAGCAGGAGTCTTCCTGGATGGACACCTACATCCGGTACTTGACCGACGGTACTCTCTCGGAGAACCCCGCTGAGGCCAAGCTGCTCAGGCGAAGGGCCTCGAGATTCTTGATGATGGACGGGAAGCTTTATCGGAGATCCTTCTCATATCCAATTCTCAGGTGTGTGGGGCCAACTGAATCAGATTACATCCTTAGGGAGATCCACGAAGGCGTATGCGGGAGTCACCTGGGGGGCAGAGCCCTAGCCTACAAGGCTCTGCGCCAAGGGTACTTTTGGTTGACGATGAAGGAAGATGCGGCCGAGCTTGTCAAAAAATGTGATAGCTGCCAGCGTCACGCCAATATCCAGCGATAGCCGACATCTCACCTGACCCCCTTGGTAGCACCTTGGCCCTTCGCCCAGTGGGGCATGGATATCTTAGGGCCATTTCCCCCGGCCTTCGGGCAGCGGAGGTTCCTCTTGGTAGCGGTGGATCACTTCACCAAATGGGTTGAAGCCAAGGCTCTGGCCAAGATTACCGAAAGAAAAGTGAGATCTTTCTTCTGGAAGTCAATTATATGTCGGTTCGGACTACCGCGCACACTAGTCACTGATAATGGCTGGCAGTTTGACAATGCGCCTTTCCGGGAGTTCTGCTCCGAGCTGGGTATCTATCAGAGGTTCACTTCCGTCGAGCATCCTCAGACCAACGGGGCAGCTGAGGTGACTAACCGGATCATTCTCCAGGGGCTGAGATCTCGATTAGATGGCTACAAGGGACGATGGGTGGAGGAGCTCCCCAACGTGCTATGGGCCTATCATACAACGCCGCGAGCCCCCACTGGTGAAACGCCGTTCAGCTTAGTCTTTGGCTCTGAAGCTGTTATCCCTGTGGAGATCGGTGCGCCCAGCCCCCGGGTGGAAGCCTATAGAGGAAGGCAACCCTGACCAACTGCGAGCCAACCTCGATCTAGTGGAGGAGGTGCGAGATCGGGTGCGGCTTCGAATGGCAGTCTACCGACAACGGGCCGCGAAATACTACAACGCTCGCGTGCGCCCCCGGATGTTCCTGCCGGGAGACCTGGTCCTCCGACGGGCCAAGGTCTCGAAGCCAGCTGAGGGAGGCAAGTTAGCCCCAAACTGGGAGGGACCTTACCGGATCACCGAGACGCTCCGCCACGGAGCTTATAAAATTGAAGAACTTGGTGGGACACCACTCCCTAGGACATGGAATGCGGATAACCTCTATCGGTATTATCAGTAATGTATCCCTCCTTTCATGTTAAATATTATCCCTGTATTCATTTGGGTTTTCGCCCCTTGTTCAATATTAACGAGATTTGATTTTAGCTACTTAAATCTTCGAAGAAAAGCCCGGCACTCCACCGGCACTCAAAGCCCTGCGCTCGCCAGGCATAAAGCCCAGTGTACCACTGGCAGAGCAGTGTGCCACTGGCTCTCTACAACAAAAGCCCGGCACCCTGCCGGCACTCAAAGCCCTGCACTCGCCAGGCATAAAGCCCAGTGTACCACTTGCAGAGCAGTGTGCCACTGGCTCTCTACAACAAAAGCCCGGCACTCCGCTGGCACTCAAAGCCCTGCGCTCGCCAGGCATAAAGCCCAGTGTACCACTGGCAGAGCAGTGTGCCGCTGGCTCTCTACAACAAAAGCTCGGCACCCCGCCGGCACTCAAAGCCCTGCACTCGCCAGGCATAAAGCCCAGTGTACCACTGGCAGAGCAGTGTGCCACTGGCTCTCTACAACAAAAGCCCGGCACTCCGCCGGCACTCAAAGCCCTGCACTCGCCAAGCATAAAGCCCAGTGTACCACTGGCAGAGCAGTGTGCCACTGGCTCTCTACAACAAAAGCCCGGCACTCAAACCCCTGCACTCACCAGGCATAAAGCCCAGTGTACCACTGGCAGATCAGTATGCCACTGGCTCTCTACAACAAAAGCCCGGCACTCCGTCGGCACTCAAAGCCCTGCACTCACCAGGCATAAAGCCCAGTGTACCACTGGCAGAGCAGTGTGCCACTGGCTCTCTACAACAAAAGCCCGGCACTCCGCCGGCACTCAAAGCCCTGCACTCGCCAGGCATAAAGCCCAGTGTACCACTGGCAGAGCAGTGTGCCACTGGCTCTCTACAACAAAAGCCCGGCACTCCGCCGGCACTCAAAGCCCTGCGCTCGCCAGGCATAAAGCCCAGTGTACCACTGGCAGAGCAGTGTGCCACTGGCTCTCTACAATAAAAGCCGGCACTCCGTCGGCACTCAAAGCCCTGCGCTCGCCAGGCATAAAGCCCAGTGTACCACTGGCAGAGCAGTGTGCCACTGGCTCTCTACAACAAAAGCCCGGCACTCCGCCGGCACTCAAAGCCCTGCACTTGCCAGGCATAAAGCCCAGTGTACCACTGGCAGAGCAGTGTACCACTGGCTCTCTACAACAAAAGCCCGGCACTCCGCCGGCACTCAAAGCCCTGCGCTCGCCAGGCATAAAGCCCAGTGTACCACTGGCAGAGCAGTGTGCCACTGGCTCTCTACAACAAAAGCCCGGCACTCCGCCGGCACTCAAAGCCCTGCACTCGCCAGGCATAAAGCCCAGTGTACCACTGGCAGAGCAGTGTGCCACTGGCTCTCTACAACAAAAGCCAGGCACTCCGCCGGCACTCAAAGCCCTGCACTCGCCAGGCATAAAGCCCAGTGTACCACTGGCAGAGCAGTGTGCCACTGGCTCTCTACAACAAAAGCCCGGCACCCCACCGGCACTCAAAGCCCTGCACTCGCCAGGCATAAAGCCCAGTGTACCACTGGCAGAGCAGTGTGCCACTGGCTCTCTACAACAAAAGCCCGGCACTCTGCCGGCACTCAAAGCCCTGCACTAGCCAGGCATAAAGCCCAGTGAGCCGCTGGCGGAGCGGTGCACCACCGGCTCTTCACAACCAAGACCGACACCCGATAGCACAGTCCCGCTAGTTAGGGCATTGCGCCGATAGCCCCAAGGAGCCTACCTACCTAACCTCTAACCGGCGTTCCCACTCCGAGAATTCAACCCTCCCTGGCTCTAAACTTTCGGGTTTAAACAGCTAGAACGGACTGGTTCGGGTGGGGAGTTGCCCCCGATACTATCAGAGCTTATGGGGCGATAAGGCTACATATCAATCGATGAAGTCAGTGACAATTCAGAAGGCATTTTGAAGAGTATTTTCATTGATTGAGAGAGACTACAAAATGCCGACGTTGTCGGGCTTCCAAAAAAAAAGGGGCAAAATTACAAGTGCGAGCTCACGGCTCTGCCGGCGCGGGCTCATCATCAGAAGGGGCCAAGTCAGATAACCGCTCCAATTCAACCTCCAGGGCCCGGGGAAGTTCAGGTCTCTGGCCACCTTCTCTTTGCCGTGCTGAAACCCGTTAAGAAATACCACTGCCGAAGCCTCGGCCAAGTCATCTGCGAAGCGCCCGGACGCCTTGTATTCCTCTATGAGCCCAGCAGCTCGGGTTTTCTCTGCGGCAAGGGCTTCCGCCGCGATCCTCTCAGCCTCCCGAGCAGCTTTCCTCCTCCTCGCATCGGCAGGTTTCCTCCCTCGCCACTCTGGCCTCTTCCCTCGCCGCTCTTGCCTCTTCCGCCGCCGCGCCCATCCAATTTTCAGCCTCCTGGAGAGCTGAGGTTAATTCGGAGATGTGCATATCTCTGGCCATGAGAGCGCTCATAGCCTCCATCATTTGGGAGAGCGCTGCGCGCGCACGGTCGGCTTCAATCTTCGCCCGGCTCTGGGCGGCCTTCACCTCGCTCGCACAGGTGTCTTTGACCGACTCCAGCGCCTTCTCGGCCGCCTCCGCACGGAGCTGGGCCTCCTCAACCTCTTTCTGCATCTCCCGCAGAAGATTTTTCCCTCCGCAAATCACCTCCCTGGCGGCCTTTAGGAGTGCGTGATCTGCATGTATGAGCCCCAGGTCAGCGAGGTAAAATGTGTGTATATATAAGATAAAAGGTAAGGGGAAAGAAGATTGCTTACCCTAACGACGGCGGCATAGGAGTCCCGAAAGAATGCGCCCGCTCTCTGGTGGCTGAGGTCCTCAATGATCCTAGGATCAAAGACTGGGCCCAAGGCTTGCTCAGCCCAGTGGCCGTCATCCAGGGAGTTTCGGGGCGACCCAGGCTCGTCCTCGCCTCCCTCCGCCGTCTCGGCTGTCCCCGGTTCCTTGCGCGGGCCACCTCTGGGAGACCCCGCGGAGGGTGGACTCGCAGGGCCAGACGGTCCCTCACCCCAGTCCCTGGCGACGTCTGGTGGGGTCGATCCCCCAGGAGCCGGGAGCTCTTCGGCCGGTATGGACTCCGTCGCGACTGGCTCTTCAATAGCAGCTCCCGCGGTCGTTCCCACCTCTGGTGGAGTGTCGACTGTGAGGTCAACCTCCAGGATAACCGGGACATTTTGCGGAGCCGGGGGTGGGGAGACTTGTGCCGGAGGGGAGGCGCGGGCCATCGGGCGCTTCGGGGCTGGGGCCTGCTGACCTCTGGATGGCCCTTCCTGGGCCCTTTTCTGGAGGCGGCTCTCAACAGCTTTGCAGCCGGTATCTTCATCGCTGCATGATATAAGTTGGGTTTTCAGAACAAAAATTAAAAAAAAAAAAGAAAAAAAAAAAGAAAAGAGGAGAGAAACAAGAAGGAGAGGAACAAAGGAGTGGAGTCTTGGCTAAGGAAGGCTTACCCCGGTGGGAGATGAGGCCCGCCGACTCCAATCTGTCCTCCGATAGCAGCAAAGTGTATCGGGGAATCTCGGTGGCTAGCAGTAATCCCAATGCCTCCCGGTCCCCAGGCTGGATCGCAACGGCATTCCCCCGGAGGTCGGGATCTCCCCACTGGGGCCGAACTTGATCGACATTGGCGAAGAAAAAGCGGGACTTCCATCCCTTAATCGACGAAGGGAGAAGAAGCTTTAGGACCCTATTGGGTCGGGGCTGAAACAGCCACCAACCCTTTTGGGCTCGGAGGGAGTAAAAAGATCGGAACAGACTGATTCGGGGGGTGACGTTTAGGTGGTGACAGAGAATGACGAAAGCACTAACGACACGGTAAGAGTTTGGAACTAGCTGGGAAGGGGTCAAAGAATAGAAGTCGAGGAGATTGACGAAGAAGGGAGAAAAGGGAGGCCGGAGACCCGCCTATAAGCAGATCTCGTAAAGAGCCACCCGACCGGGTCGGGAGGAGATGACCCTGTCGTCGGGGGTTGGCGGGAATAACTTGATCCCCCTGGGGATCCTATAGCGGGCCCGGATCCTTTCCAAGTCCAACCGTGTCATTGTGGAGGCTGTCCCCTCTGGAGACTCCTCCACCCTCGAGGAGGCACCGGCCCCTCGATGGGGCTCCACCGGTGACCCATCGCCGGGCCAGAGGGATGCGGTCCTCTGAATCAGAGGACCACTCAATTGGGGGAGAGGGAGTAGGAGAGATACGACGGCTTACAGAGGGAGGACAGTTCTCAGAACTGCCCTCTGAGGTCCAGGAGGGGGAACTCATAAGTGAAGAGGTAAGCCTAGGATGGGGAAAGCTGACTTGGGAGAAGAAAGACCAGGCGCGGGCTCGCAGGTTGCAGAGGAAGTTGGGGAGCAAGCGAGGAAGAAGACAATGGCAAAGGCGGTATGGCGTCAGTTCCCCCCCCCCTCACCTAGCTTTATCGGGCTTTCAAAACATCCCGCCATGTCTCGTCGGCCGCGTGGCTCCTTGCCATACGCTGGCTCGCCTCGAGGGATGCCCCGGCGCATGGTGCAGCACGCCCCCAGCCGGTGGTGGGACCTCACTGACGTCGCCATAATGAAAGGAAATGATGGTGCGGCTTTTCGCGCGGGCCCCGAAGGGCCAGTCCTCACTTTCAAGGGTGATCATGGCAGGCAGAGTACGGAAGGCCGCCTCCTTACATTCCCCGCACTGTCCGCATAAAAGACAAGGACAGGGATTAGCCACGTGGAGAACGCTCCTTGAGCCTCAGCGGTGGGACCCGCTTCGCCCCAGGGGCGAGGGCATCTGATATGACTGATCCCACGTTGTCAAAATAGAAGGTAACGACAGCTATTGACCCCGGGACCCCCTCGGGGTCGGGGTGCATCAGCATTCCCCCACCCTCGGGACCCCCTCGGGGTTGCTGGGTGGGGCCACCAGCGATTAGCATGCAACTCAACTGCCAGGTTGAACGGTGCTCACACATGATTTTCAGCACATGGCCATGCCTCGCCATGGCGTACGATTCGGTACTCCCGTGATTGCGTCCCGTTACGGAGGGCCATGCCTCATAACGATGTTTGGCGCGTTGCATGCCCCTGTGCATGACCATGCCTCGCCACAGCGTACGATTCGGTACTCCCGTGATTGCGCCCCGTTACGAGGGCCATGCCTCATAACGGTGTTTGGCGCGTTGCATGTCCCTGTGCATCACCATGCCTCGCTACGGCGTACGATTCGCTACCGCTGGCAATGGTGCCCGGTCATATCAACCGGCGGCGTGCACTGAACGCCTTCACACTACCGGACACATATGGTATCACACGTAGCGATGGTACGAGGGTGATCTTCCAGAGCTGCAAGCTAGGGTATTCGGACAGGTATAAAGGCACGTGCTCACGCTGTAAGTGGGATCTGAACTCTGGTTTTTCTGAGCTTTCTTCCTCCCAGCAAAAACCCTAACCGCCTCAGCTCTTCTTCGCTGGAGCGGTTCTTTGTCTGAGCCCAAGTGACTAACTTGATCGTCGGAGGGTCCCCACCGGCGCCACCGGTCTCCGGGGACTTTTCTTGCAGGACTTCGAGGAGAAGGACGTCCGTCTTCCCCGACGTTTGAGGAAGGTGACTTGGCGTCATCAAATAGCACTGCTCGAAGGCGATAAGATTTCGAAGGATCAAATTCGTGTGATCATCTACCTTTATGGCTGGGATCTCCGATACCCCTTTGTCCCTGTGGAACGAAATATCGAGAAAGTTATCCGGGGTTCTTGCCTTGAATTTAATTCCAGCGTCTGCAAGCGCCGTGACAGGGGAAATAGACAGCTGTAACCCATCAATGGTTATGCTGATTTCTAGACTGCACTCACTTGGACAAATGTCTTCACTCTGCTCAGGTGGCCCATAACAGGTTTCTTTGGTCGATGGAGCTCCAGAGCAGCTTGGAATCACCTTGGATGACCCACGACTGGTTGCGTTGAACAAGGGTTCCTGCTGCTGCGGATCCGAGGCTTCTCTGCTGTGCGAAATCATCTTGAAGTGACGATCCCTAGTCTTGTTGGTTAATGAGGATAAAGTGGAAGAAAGTGGCCATGGTGATGGTTCTTTGAGACATGCTTTCCTGCTCTCCTTCAGATCATGCAGGATCCACCTGTGGAACAGGTGGAGAAAATGGTGCACCTCGGAGTCCCTAAGTAACACCTCTGAAGGTGAGAACCTCAGCTTCCCTGGTAAGAAACAGTTGAAATGTTTAAGGGCGGTGAGGGAGGCATCCCTATCTGCTATCTCCAATTCATTGAGGAGATACTTAACAACAAAGTATGGAATCTGGTTTTCAAGTAGGAGCAAGTCTCGAAAGAGGAGGATTGAAGTCAACATATTGTTTTTCAGCAGCAACGTGAGCTCTTTAGGACGCTCTTCCGGTTTCCAAATCGAGAAGGACAAAATCTGGATGAGAAAACAGCCATCCAGCAGCAGCATCTCCACGAACTCGTCGCTTTTAATGTCGATCACTTCAGAGTAACAGTTCCAAGCCTTCTGCTCCAAACCTCTCATCTTTCTTAAGAACCTACCTGTCATGCCCCAGACCCTTTATTGGATCTAGGGGTGGTAACCCACCGCATGCCGGGCATGCAAGGCGTCCCGAAATATAACATTAAATACAAGAAGGGAAAATAATTATATATCATCCCATTTAAATGGTTTTGAATACAAACCATAATCATATATTTTAGGCTACGTGCCAAAATACATAATTCAATGGGGTTACAATAAAGGACCGGATCTAAGTCACTCTGATAGTTGTTCCAACTACCCCTTATCCCCATCTTCAGTTCTGTGGCTCTGAAAAAAAAAACATTGTGAGATTTAAATGAGCTCACACTCAATAAGTAAGCCAATTATAATATAATGTAATTACTTTATGCTTTTATCAATTCAAATTTTTCATAATAAACATCTTGTCAAGCTTCCATAATTCAAATACATTTTACCATGTATCAAAACATGCATCATATGCTCAAAATAATTTTGGAAGCAGTTGCCATATGTAACATATCAAGAATATATAATTTCAGGATAAAACCACTGAAAATAGCATGTAAAAATGCATTTTATACCAATGTCCCACGGCCATACACTATGTACACAGAACACCCCCCTCGGGTGTAACACCCCCTCGGGTGTATCATCCATAAATATCCCCTGGGAGTCAGGGTCCTAGAACCAGTATCATGCACTCACATCCTGCCAAATCCGGCTACAACACACCCCAAGAGTGTGTTCTCCATATACCCCCTATGGAGATGGGTCCCGATGCCATGTGGCATAATATTGCCATATCCTGTCGCAGCACACCTTCCAGGTGTGTGTTCTTCATATACCCCCTATGGAGTTGGGTCCCGGTGCCAAGTGAGTCATCATATCATATCATAGCGGATCATATAGGACATATTATCATATACACAAAGTATCATTTTCATATCACAATTGCCAAATAGCATGTATCATTGCAAAAATGCAATCCATATACTTTTCATAATCACAGTGAATTAAACATATCAAATGCACATGTATATTTATAAAACCTTTAAAAATTTCAAAGTCATACTAATTGATCAGTTGTCCACATAGATACCCAATTATCTACAAAATATATTAAATAATAAATTAATCATAGTAAATGCTCATTTGCAAATAATAACACCAATCCATTTTCTTATTTTTCAAATAATGCAATATATATTAATATAGCCTTTAAATACATAATTTTTATATTTTAATAATTTATGAAAATTATAATAAATAACTTACTTACCTCAGAACGCAAATCCCAAATCGTAAACCAGCTATTTGAATATCTGGGTAGCTACATCATCCCTAATTTTTTAGTCCCCAAAAATAGCATATCAAAATAGTTTTAAACTCTACCCAGTTTAATCCCTGGGCCAACTTGGGGCTTGAATATCTCCCAATACATAAGCCCAAATGGGAAAATAAAAATATCTTCAGAAACTAGAATCAACACTGATCCGGGGCATATTTTTATTTTTCCATTTTTGACCCAATACAGGATTCAAATTGCGGCCCAAAAATGGCTCGCGAGATGGCCCAGCAGGGCCCAAAAGTGGGGGCGGCCCAGCCGGCCCGCTGAGCCGTTTCCTCCCCGCCTCCCCTGTTTCGATCAAAACAGGGGAAGGATTGAGCCGGCGGCCAGGGCCGCCGCCGGTCACTTCCCGGAGGGGCTCGGCTGCGGATGACCGGCCCGGAGCTGGCCGCCGTTGTGGCCGAGCTCCTCTCCTTCTCTTTCCCCCTCAATCTCTCTCTGTCTCTCACGATCTCTCCCGCGGACTTTACCCATGCTGGTGGCACGGCCGGACCCCCACCGGCCGCCGCTCGGGCCCGGCGAGCCGGCGGGCACTCTGTCGGGCCCGAACCAAGCGCGGAGCGGCTTGGTTCCGCGATGAAGGGAGGGCCGCCCGATGGCCCTCCAATGCCCCACTCCGGCGGCCTCGAGCGGCCGGAGTCTCCTCCTCTCTCCCTCCTTCGCCTCGAGCGGGGAGGAGTTACCTGTGCTTGTTGATGGAGATGGGTGGAGGGGAAGACCCCCTCCTCCCTCTCCATTTATAGTAGCGCGGGGAGGGCCTCCTCTGCGCTTGAGAGAAGAGGGGCACCGCCCTCTTTGACCGGCGGAGCTGGGGAGCCGCCCGCGTGCGGTACAGCTGGCGCCTCCCCCTCCTCGGTCCAAGAAGATGGATCCTCACATGGTGAGGATCCGGGCTCACATTCTCCCTCCTTATAAAAATTTCGGCCTTGAAATTGATGTACTTCATATAATATTTAGAATCCAAAGCCTTGATCATAAGAATAATTATCCTTTCATTTACATATACTAAGATACAAACAGATAAGGATATTTCTTTTTCACTTCCTCCTCCAGCTCCCAAGTAGCTTCCCTCTCAGAATGGTTACTCCACTGAACCTTGACATAGGGAAAGCTACGCCGTCTTAAGACTTGGTCTTTGCGGTCCACAATACGCACAGGATGCTCTTCATATGTCAGATCATTCCTTAACTGCATGGGCTCAAACTGTATCACATGGCTGGGGTCAGAAATGTACTTTCTCAATATAGATACATGAAATACATTGTGTACCCCATAGAGCACTGGAGGTAATGCTAGGCTATAAGCCACCTCCCCCACTTTGCTCAGAATCTCAAATGGCCCGATGTATCATGGACTCAGTTTACCTTTAATCCCAAATCTCATCACATTTTTGGTTGGTGATATCTTCAGGAAGACATGGTCTCCAACCTGAAATTCTAGCTCCCTTCTTCTCACATCAGCATAGCTCTTCTGTCGGCTTTGAGCTGTGCGGAGTCATTCCTTGATCAACTGCACCTTCTCTACTGTCTGCCGAATCAGCTCAGGGCCCAATAATCTTCTCTCTCCCACATCATCCCAACATAAGGGAGATCTGTATTTTCTTCCATACAAGGCCTCAAATGGAGCCATTTGGATATTGGCTTGGTAACTATTATTGTAAGCAAATTTCACTAAAGATAAGTGGTTATCCCAAGCACCACCCAAGTCCATTACACAGGCTCGCAACATGTCCTCTAGGGTCTGTATGGTCCTCTCAGACTGCCCATCTGTCTGAGGATGAAAGGCTGTGCTGAAGTTCAATTTGGTCCCCAGAGCTCTATGAAGACTCCTCCAGAATTGGGACACAAACCTAGTATCCCGATCTGATACAATAGATACGGGAATACCATGAAGCCTCACAATTTGCTCAATATACATGTTGGCTAATCTCTCACTGAAATCCCAACTCTGAATGGCAGGAAATGGGCTGACTTCATTAATCTGTCTACAATGACCCATACAATATCATTGCTCCTGGGGGTCTTAGGCAGTCCAGTCATGAAGTCCATAGTGATCTTCTCCCATTTCCACTGTGGAATCATCAAAGACTGGAGAGGTCCCGCAGGCCTTTGATGCTCATCCCTCACTTGTTAACATACTAAACATTTGGCACATACCGAGCAATCTCTCTTTCATTCCCTTCCACCATAAGTTTTCTTTTAGGTCTCTGTACATCTTGGTGCCTCCTGGGTGTACTGTATAGGGAGAGTAATGGGCCTCCCTCAGAATTTCTGCTCTTAGTTCCACCGCATTTGGCACACAGAGCTTGCCAACAAATCTCAGGGATCCATCCTCCATTATAGCAAATTCATTTTGAACCCCTGACTTCACAGCTTCTTTAATCTTTTGCAGGTCCAAGTCTTCTTTCTGGGAGGACTTGATCCTGTCTAACAGAGTTGGTTGGAGTACGAATGCTGCCACCAGCCCATCGAACCGCTGTACTCATAATCCCACCTCCAACTTCTCAAGGTCCTCTGGATGTGAGGCTAAGAAGTGATCATAGAAGCTAACTCCGAGGAGGACTTCCTGCTCAAGGCATCAGCTACCACATTGGCCTTCCCTGGGTGACAGTGCAGGTTTAGGTCATAATCTTTTAGTAGCTCCATCCACCTCCTCTGTCTCAAATTTAACTCCTTCTAAGTGAAGATGTACTTCAGACTTTTATGGTCTGTGTACACATCACATGTCTCTCCATACAGATAATGCCGCCAAATCTTCAAGGAAAAAATCACGACAGCCAACTCTAGGTCATGGGTAGGATAGTTTTTCTCGTATGGCTTTAACTGCCTGGAGGCATAAGCTATCACCTTCTCATTTTGCATAAGAACACATCCCAATCCCTTCGAGAAGCATCCGTGAATAGGGTGAATCCTCCAGATCCTGATGGAAGGGTAAGGATGGGGGCTGATACTAGGCGTTGCTTCAGCTCCTGAAACTTCTCTTACACTCCTCAGTCCAGTCAAACTTCGCTTGCTTTTGGGTCAAGCGAGTCAGGGGTAGAGCAATGCGGGAGAAGCCTTCCACAAATCTGCTATAATATCCAGCCAGCCCCACGAAACTTCTTACTTCAGATACATTGGAAGGCCTACACCAGTTTACAACTGCCTCAATCTTCTTCGGGTCCACAGATATGCCATCTTTAGATATTATATGACCCAAGAATGATACTTGGCTCAACCAGAAGTCATACTTCTTCAACTTGGCATAAAGCTTTTTCTCCCAAAGAGTTTGCAGAACAATCTTCAGGTGGTCCACATGCTCCTCCTGGCTTTTAGAATACACTAGGATGTCATCAATGAACACCACCACAAACTGGTCCAAGTATGGCTTAAAGATTCTGTTCATCAGGTCCACGAATGCTGCCGGGCATTAGTCAACCCAAACGGCATCACCAAGAACTCGTAGTGGCCATACCTAGTCCTGAATGTTGTCTTAAGCACATCCCCAGCCTTGACCTTGAGTTGATGGTATCCTGACCACAGATCAATCTTTAAAATACCCGAGCTCCTTGGAGTTGATCAAATAGATCATCAATCCTCGGTTGAGGATACTTGTTCCGCACTGTTACCCTATTGATTTCTTGGTAATCAATGCAGAGCCGAAGACTTCCATCTTTCTTTTTGACAAATAATACTGGAGCACCCAAGGAGACACACTAGGTCTGATAAATCCTCGGTCCAGGAGCTCCTGCAATTGGCTCTTCAACTCTTTTAGCTCAGCTGGGGCCATACGGTACGGGGCCTTGGATATAGGTCCAGTGCCAGGGGCCAAATCAATAGTGAACTCAACCTCCCGATCTGGGGGTAATTCGGTCAAATCATCTGGGAATACATCAGAAAATTCCTGAGCCACTGGAATATCCTCCAACTTGACCTCATCTTGCTGAAGATCTTTGACCACAGCAAGAAACCCTTGGCTACCCTTCTTCAAATACTTTGCGGCCTGTAGTGCTGACACGAACACTGAGGCCAGATGCTCCTGACTTCCAATAAAACTGAATTCAGGTTGATTAGGAATTTTGAAGATCACCATCTTCCTGAAACAATCTACTGAAGCATGATAGGAGGCCAACCAGTCCATCCCAAGGATAACATCAAAGGATTTTAGTGGGAGGACGATTAGATCGGCCTTCAATCTCCTATCCCCCATGTTAATCAGGCAAGATCTGCATACTAAGTCTACCCTCATAACATCACCATTTGGGAGAGCAATGTGCAACTCCTGCTCTAGGGGAACAGGTGTCAAAGATTCATCCTTGGCAAGATATGTGCTAGATACAAATGAATGTGTGGCACCCGGATCTACTAAGAATTGAGCATAAGCATTGCCTACTTTAATTATACCTGGTCACAAAATTTAGTTTGTCTTAGATGTCATGAGGTTTAACAATACTTTTATCATTCATGATCAATGCATCCCATTGCATATGAATGAAACAATCTTAAACGAGTACTTGAGTAACAGGCGTACCTATCACAACGGAGTTGGAGGCAGCAGCATCCTGTTGTGTGAGAGTAAAGACCCTTCCCTGGGTCCTAGGCTGCTACTGCTGGCCTCTACCCTGATCCACAGGAGGCTGCTGATTCCTCCGAAGGGGACAAGAGGCCATCTTGTGACCCACCTGCCACATATGAAGCAGGCACCAGCCGTCCCACGGCAGCACTTGCCCGGGTGGGAGTTTCCGCATTGAGGGCAACGGTTTCTGTACTCTTCGGTCCTGAGGGGGCCTGATAAGGACCTTTCTTCTTGGCCTGACCTGAAGACTAGAAGAAGGCCCCTTTTTCTTCCTCTGTTGCTGCTCCCACTGCTTATGGACCACACCCATATCCCTCTCAATCACCAGGGCCTTATTCACCACAGCACTGAATGTGGAGAGTTCAAAGGCATTGACTGCTTGCATCAGTCTAGGCCTCAGTCCCTCGGTGAACTTAATGATATTTTCTCTCTCAGTGGCGGCTATGTCTGGAGCAAACCGAGCCAACCGGGTAAACTCGGCTTCATATTGTGCCACATAGAGGTTTCCTTGCTCCAGTTTGACAAACTCCGACTGATCTACCTCTGCACACTATTGGGGAAGTATTTGTCATAGAAGACTTCCTTAAACTCTCCCCAGGAAACAGCCCGTCCATCCATTCGCTGCTCCACAAGTAGCCACCAATCATATGCCTCCCCCTGAAGGAGGTAGGTAGCGAATCTGATTCGCTCCTCCTCTTGACTACCATGAGCTGCAAATGCTTTCTCCATCTCCCTCATCCATTTTTCAGCATCGGCAGGGTTAGTGGATCCACAAAAGGGAGCAGGGGCCAAGCTCTTGAACTCAGCAAAGCTCGGCCCCTCCCGCCAGGGCTAAGATGGAGCCGACTGAGCAGGCTGCGGAGTGGGAGAGGCAGGCCGAGCAGGCTGGATTTGCCGAATCTGTTGCTGCATGGCTTGCATAGCCTGCGACATTCCCACCAGAGCCTGAATCAACTGGGCCTAAAATTGTGGTTGATCATTGTCAGCTAATTAATGGAACCAGAGCCTCCAGAAGCTTGCTGGCCTCCCTACTGGCCAGAGTCACCAGCCTGGGAGTTCCCAATAGGCCGCAGACTCCTAGTGCGACGTGGCATTCTTAACTCCTACCAGGGTTAGGTTCCAGTCAATATTCTTGTAAACCACAAAAATTCAGGCTTTCAAAATATATTACTTGAATTTTTTTTTAAATAAAGTTATCACCCTCCCAATGTAATCCTAATGTTCTGCCTAGTGTCATCTTGTGTTTATTCCTAAGGTTAAACTATGCTCTGATACCACATAAGCTGTCACGCCCCAGACCCTATATTGGATCTAGGGGTGGCAACCCGCCGCATGCCGGGCATGCAAGGCGTCCCGAAATATAACATTAAATATAAGAAGGGAAATAATTATATATCATCCAATTTAAATGGTTCTGAATACAAACCATAATCATATGTTTTAGGCTACATGCCAAAATACATAATTCAATGGGGTTAAAATAAAGGACTGGATCTAAGTCACTTTGATAGCTGTTCCAACTACCCCTTATCCCCATCTTCAGTTCTGTGGCTCTGAAAAAAAATATTGTGAGATTTAAATGAGCTCACACTCAATAAGTAAGCCAATTATAATATAATATAATTACTTCATGCTTTTATCAATTCAAATTTTTCATAATAAACATCTTGTCAAGCTTCCATAATTCAAATACATTTTACCATGTTATCAAAACATGTATCATATGCTCAAAATAATTTTGGAAGCAGTTGCCATATGTAACATATCAAGAATATACAATTTCAGGATAAAACCACTGAAAATAGCATGTAAAAATGCATTCTTATACCAATGTCCCACGACCACACACTATGTACACAAACACCCCCCTCGGGTGTAACACCTCCCTCGTGTGTATCCTCCATAAATATCCCCTGGGAGTTAGGGTCCTGGAACCAGTGTCATGCACTCACATCCTGCCAAATCCGGCTACAACACACCCAAGAGTGTGTTCTCCATATACCCCCTATGGAGATGGGTCCCGGTGCCATGTGGCATAATATTGCCATATCCTGTCATAGCACACCTTCCAGGTGTGTGTTCTCCATATACCCCCTATGGAGTTGGATCCTGATGCCAAGTGAGTCATCCTATCATATCATAGCGGACCATGATGGGACATATTATCATATACACAAAGTATCATTTTCATGTCATATTTGTCAAATAGCATGTATCATTGCAAAAATGCAATCCATATATTTTTCATAATCACAGTGAATTAAACATGTCAAATGCACATGTATATTTATAAAACCTTTAAAATTTTCAAAGTCATACCAATTGATCAGTTGTCCACATAGATACCCAATTATCTACAAAATATATTAAATAATAAACTAATCATAGTAAATGCTCATTTGCAAATAATAACACCAATCCATTTTCTATTTTTCAAATAATGCAATATATTAATATAGCCTTTAAATACATAATTTTCATATTTTAATAATTTATGAAAATTATAATAAATGACTTACTTACCTTAGAACGGAAATCCCAAATCGTAAACCAGCTATTTGAATATCTGGGTACCTACAGCATCATTTTTCCAATTTTTTAGTCCCCAAAAATAGCATATCAAAATAGTTTTAAACTCTACCCAGTTTAATCCCGGGGCCAACTTGGGGCTTGAATATCTCCCAATACATAAGTCCAAATGGAAAATAAAAATATCCCCAGAAACTAGAATCAACACTGATCCGGGGCATATTTTTATTTTTCATTTTTGACCCAATACAGGTTCAAATCGTGGCCCAAAAATGGCTCGCGAGACGGCCCAATAGGGCCCAAAAGGGGGGGGGGGCGGCCAGTCAGCCCGCTGAGCCGTTTCCTCCCCGCCTCCCGGCCAGGGCCGCCGCCGGCCACTTCCCGGAGGGGCTCGACTGTGGATGACCGGCCCGGAGCCGGCCGCCGTAGCGGCTGAGCTCCTCTCCTTCTCTTTCCCCCTCAATCTCTCTCTGTCTCTCACGATCTCTCCCGCGGCCTTTACCCATGCCGGTAGCACGGCCGGCCACCACAGCCGGCCGGACCCCCACCGGACGCTTGTCCCGCGCCGGTGGAGGCCACCGGCCGCCGCCGGGCCCGGCGAGCCGGCGGGCACTCCGCCGGGCCCGAACCAAGCCGCGAGCGGCTTGGTTCTGCGATGAAGGGAGGGCCGTCCGGCGGCCCTCCAATGCCCCACTCCGGCCGCCTCGAGCGGCCGGAGTCTCCTCCTCTCTCCCTCCTCCGCTGCCTCGACGGCCGGTAATGACAACGGGAGGAATCCCTCCTGCTCTCGCTCTCTCTGTCACTCTTCTCTTTCATAAATAGTGGGCGAAGGGGGGGGGGGAGTTACCTGTGCTTGTTGATGGAGATGGGTGGAGGGGAAGACCCCCTCCTCCCTCCCCATTTATAGCAGCGCGGGGAGGGCCTCCTCTGTGCTTGAGAGAAAGGGGCGCCGCCCTCTTTGACTGGCGAAGCTATGGTGCCTCCCCCTCCTCCGGTCCAAGAAGACGGATCCTCACATGGTGAGGATCCGGGGCTCACACTACCAATGCAATCTTCCGAAGCCTTTCCGTCTTCTGAACCTATGGAGAGGTAGTGGTCAAGTAACCGCCACTTGAGCTCCTCCATGGGCTTGAAGTCCGTCTTCGACTTGGCATGATGGTAAGGGCCGATGGACACCAGCTTGGGCTCGTAGGCGTCTGGATCAGTCGATCGCACGATTTTTGGGGCTCTAAAAATTGTTGGCTCCGCTGGGGGATTGAGCTGCCGACGTTTCTCCATCTTTTTGCTAACAGAGTTCACCAATCTTCCAGCGTTCATGTATGTAACTTTCTGACTTTGGCTGGCAGCTTCGTTTGGTTGCATTCTTTCACCCAGTAATCTTCTTTCGTTCTCTCTTTCCTCTTGAATGAATGAGGTATCTTTTGTGGAGTGAGCTACAAAGCTTCTGACTCCCAGCTGATCAAATATATGCAACCACGGGCCAAGACAGTCGTTCGTCAACAAGCAAGGCTATTTGTTATCCTCTTTCTCTGGTTGTGAGCACGCGCGACAGCTGGTTTCATTTCCCACCAAAAAAAAGGAGGAGAACAAGGAAACGTCTTGCGCACGATATGCATGCAGGTCAAGCATCGATTGAAGGACTTGGACTCTCGACTGCCCTCGCGTATTTAGTGGGATGCAGTTTACTTCCTCTCGCAGCAAGATTTTTATATGGGAATTTCTATTTGCACCGCTTGAATTGTTAGAGTGCATTTTTTAAATTTTTTTTTAAAAAAATTAACTATCCTTAGCCCCCCCCCCTTTCTCTAGCACCGCCCGCATCCTTTCCCCGGCCCGTTTCCTCCTTTCCCCTCTTCTCTCTGGCACTACCCTCCCTCAGCTTCTATCTCCTTTCCACTCACAACCCCCGCACCCCCCCCTCTCCCGAAAGGAAAAAGGACAATATAATAAATAAATAAAAACATTTGATGATCAGTATGGAGATTTTTTTGATATCTCGGTGGATATTTTTGGATTGAGATACAAAAAATCTCGATCCATATAATAAATATAGATAAAAAATGCATTTCAATATTAATTTTAAAATGTAATAAAAATAATTTTAAAATAGAATTATGATTATAAAATATAGATTTTATTGTATTTCAGTTTTTATCAATTTATAGAAGACGAGATAATAGGACCATCATCAATATGTATTTGGTATTGTAGAGCTTGTAGCAAACTGAGATTGCAAGTATCCACAACTTTGTTGCAAAGTGCATTGAAGAACAAACTTGGTCTAATTATTGTGAATCTCATATTCTTATTCAACAATCCTCGTAATGCCAATAAAAGAATTTGTTGGATCAAAGTGTGGTAGTCATGAGATTTTAGGCCATAAAGCTTCAATTCTTTCATAGAAACACAATTTCTTAAATTAGAGCAGTATCCATCTAAAACTTTAAGTGCAGATAACAACTTGCAAAATTTAATTTTCTTAGCCTTAGAAAGTATGTAACTTTCAGCAAGCAAATATGTCCTTTTTTCACCCGCTATAGGCTGTAGCTCACTTTGAATTCCAAGATTTACTAGATCTAAACGACTGCTTAGTCTATCCTTTGACTTTTCATGTTTATCAAGAAGGATTCCATGATGCTCTCACATATGTTTTTCTCAATATGAATCACATCTAAGACATGATGTACATGAAGAAACTCTCAATATTCAAGATCAAAACATATTAACCTTTTTTCACGTAAGTTTAGACTTTGCCTTTGAAACTTTGTCCTTCTTTTTTGAATTCTCAACATGCACTATATTTGCTTGCTTTTTTTCATGCACATAATTAATATTTCTGATCTTTTATAAAATTTCTGTTCCAGTTAAAGGTTTAGGCTCAACATCAAACTCTTGACAACCATTAAATGCCTTTTTTGCTCTTCTATATGGATAATTTTTGTGCAAAAATCTCTATGACCTTGGTACACATTTTTTTTGGCTATATTTTAAGTATACACTCTGTGTATTTTTAGCACAACTCGAGCAAGCCAAATAACCTTTAATACTGTAGCCACTCAAATTTTCATACGTGAGAAAATCATTTATCGTTCATAGTAATACGACCTTTAAGGTGAATACCTCTTGCAAATATGCATCGTAAATTTTAACACCGATATCTCATAGCATTTTTAAATCATCAATAAGTGGTTGTAAGAAGATGTCAATATCATTTTCTGACTGCTTAGGACCTGATATCAACAAGATTAACATCATGAATTTTTGCTTCATAAACAACCATGGTGAGAGATTATACTGTGATGACTACTTAAGGAGGAGCTATGTGGATTTATCCCATATGTTGCAAGTGCCAATCAAAGATTTCGTGGCTCACATGCAAAATCAGGCCATTTATGGTATTAATTTTTATGATACTGCATCCACTGGATGTCGAATGTAATTGTCAACTTCTCTTTCACTAATGACATGTCAAATCTTTTGATATTTGATGAGTACCATACATTCTTCTAAACTTGGGTATGAAGGAAAAATACCATAGAACTTTTATTGGCATGCCTACTTTTGGATGATTAGATCTTTTAGGAATCTTTCATCTTGATTCAGAATAATTTGGACATACATCAACATCCTTGTTTATATTTCTATACAATATGCAATCATTTAGACATGCGTGTATCTTTTCATATTGCATTCCTAAGGCGCATAATGTCTTTTGTGCTTCATATATTGATGTTGGCATCAAATTTCCTTTTGGAAGCACATCATCCCAAAAGCTTAATAGCTCATTGAAACTTGCATTGCTCCACCCATATTTTGTTTTAAAATTGTATAATCGTACCAAAATATAAAGCTTAGTGAACCCACTACAACCAGTGTATAAAGGTCGCTCAGCATCATCCAACAAGTCAATAAATTTCTCTGGATTATATTCAAATAGATCTCTAACTACTTCAACCATTTTCACAGCATTGATATCATCGTTGTACTGAAGACAACATTCTTCAGCATTAAGGTACACTTGTCTTTCTTAACATTACATATATTTTTTCCATGCCATGTCCATACATCATAACTTGAGTCAATACCATTACAAAAAAGATGATCTTTAACCACTGTGATATCATGAACTTTTATACTTCCATATTTTATATGAACATTGTATGGAACTAGGGTCACCTAAATTTCTTTTAACATGATTCAAAAAAACTTCGACACCATCCTCGTATCCTTTTGTAGATCTATCAGTAGAGTACTATGAATTATCTAGTCTATTTAAATTCAAAAATACTAATAACTAGTTAATTAAATCAATAAATATAATTAATTTTATCTAACAAACAAATTAAATTTATCAAACCACATAGAAGTAAAAAAAATTGAAAGATGATAAGTAAATTAAAAAGATAAATAATAACTTACAGTGGTTCATCTTCCTTTGCTTTGTCATCAATCTCTTTGGACCTACTTTTCATGCCTAGGGAATCCACCATCTATGTTCCTAAAATAAAAAAAATATTATGTTTAGAAACATATAAACTCTCTTCAATGATCTTTTTTTATTTAAAAAAATCAACAATCACCTTATTTAAAAAAAAAAGAAAAAAAATGGGGTGAATAGGCCCGACCAAGCCCAGGCCCAGCCCCAATATTCCTTCCAAGTCAGCCTCCCTTGTTACAGCCCCTGGTTCACCCAAACCAAGGGAAGGTGCCGGCGGCCGCCGCTACCTCTCATGGGGCTACCTGGCCGACCATCGATGACCGGCCTAGTACCGGCCGATGGCGACACCCCTTTCTTTTTTTTTCTTTTTTTTTCTCTGTTTTTCTTCTTCTTTATCTTCTTCTGCTCCTTCTCCCTGAGCGGCGGCACGACCGGCCTCCTTCGACCGGCCAAACCCCATCGGACACCGCACGAATGCCGATGGGGGCTACCATCCATGGCCTGGGCCCAACGAGCTGGCAAGCATGCCATCGGGCCCGAGCCAAACACGAGAGCCGATTTGGCTCCTATAACACCTTCTTTCTGAGTGGCAGCACGGTCGACCTCCTCCAACCAACCAAATTGATCCCACCGGACGCCGCATGGTCACTGATGGGAGCTGCCACCCATGGCCCGAGCCTGGCGAGCTAGCAGGCATGCCGCCGGGCTTGAGCCAAATGCGGGAGCTAGTTTGGCTCCCATAACACCCCTTCTTCCTGAGTGACGGTATGATCAGTCTCCTTCGGTCGGCCGAACCCCATTGAACGCTGCACGGATGCCTATGGAGACTGCCGCCCATGGCTCGAGCCTGGTGAGCCGATGGGCACGCCATCGGGCCCAAGTCAAACGGGAGTCGAGAGGGCCATCCGACGGTCCTCTCCCATGTGCTAAACCATCGTCGGCACCATCCTCTCACCTCTCTCTCTCTCTTCCTCTTAGATCAATCTTTAGATTAAAAAAAAAGTGAACGATTATCTGCAGTTGAATCAGCCTGGTGAAGAGACAACAAACAAAACCCTAATCTTGCATGGTGATGGAGCTTTATAAATGAAACCTTGGTGGTTGATGGTGGAGTCTCCTCAACTTTAATCCCG
Source organism: Calamus simplicifolius (assembly GCA_900491605.1). Lineage (NCBI taxonomy): Eukaryota > Viridiplantae > Streptophyta > Magnoliopsida > Arecales > Arecaceae > Calamus > Calamus simplicifolius. Next base: position 108,309 of record UESW01000041.1, on the reverse strand, counting down.
CGTGGTGGCTGATGGAGTCTCTGCAAACGAAACCCTAATCCAGAACAAAATTATGAATGGAAGAAAGAAATTTGACTTTGGTATAGGGGTTTCGTTTAGGAAAAGAAAGGAAGTGAATTAGGAGGAGAAAAAAAGATAAATTTTTAGTTTTATATTAGACTACGTCTTAATTAAAAATATTATCTTTTTATATTATAAGATAATATAAGACTATGTCTTATTAAAAATATAGTCTTTTTATATTATAAGATAATATAAGACTATATTTTTAATAAAAGATATAGTCTTTTAATTTGTAAAAAATATGAAAACATAGTTTAAAATATTTGACTACATTTTTTACGAAAAACATAGTCTTTTTTTCTAAAACCTTCTGTAGTCTATTTAACTTTTTGTAGTATTGATTCTAATCTATTCAATAAGTCCAATAAACTCCAACTTTTATAAAGAAGGATAACAAAACAATTGATATCAAGAGCATATCTTTTTTGTGTTCTAACGATAAATTTCTAGATGCCTTAAAAAAGCTACCGAAGCTGCTATATATGAGCTTTTTTGGATTAGTTATTGGCTACCAGCTATCTCTCACATGATTATTAGCCTAAAGCAACATAAAATACCATAACAACTAGTGCAAAAGGGACATAATCATCTCTTCAATGGTACTAGATGGAAGGGAGTTCTCTAACTTATTAAGACTTGCTGTCTGATATTCCATCATCTGTTGTATAGTGGAGCTTTATCGGACCTCAAACTTCTCATAATTCCAAAGAAGCTACGCAATTAAGTGGCTAGCTAGCAGGTCATATATGCAGCCATACTACAGTAAAGTGTAATGGTACCATGTCTGAGAATTTACCTTACTTGAGTTTATTGGATGTATTTCGTATATTAAAAGTGACTAGTTGGGTTGAACCCCATTAATTTTTCTCCCTTATGAGGAAAGGAAGAGACAAATCAAGAATAAAGATACCAGACATTGCAAACCCCAAATTAATTGGAGCCCGAGGGTAAAAAAAACAATAATAATAACAAGAGCTGTAAATTTGGAATTTCAAGCAAATAACCTCGAATAAAAAAAAATTGCATCCAGCACAGAAGGCAATGTGTAAAATATAGAAGACGCCTGTCACTTTATTTTTCTAAAAACATATATATATATATATATATATATATATATATATATATGAAACTGCTTACATAGCACACACAAGCCATACATGTGAACCAACTGGATCAAACCACTCCTACACAATAACTCGACCACAGCATTATCCAAGCTAGCTAATTTCAAGCAAACCACGCTAGTGTACCGGGGACCAGCTTGTTGAAGTGCAAACCATACTCAAATACGACGGGAAACCACACTAATTAAGCCGTGCTTTACCTACACTCGAACCGTGCTATCCCTGCAGGTGCACTATAATTTATTTACTTCCGCCTCCTAGCTCTCCCCTGAGGAGGGCTGCATACATGTACCAGGAGAATGTGGCTGCTCACCATTGGTGGTAACTCAAAACGGAGTAAACCGTTTGGAGGATGGTGAGTACCAGGATAACGGCAGCTGGGACTGCTGAAATGATCGCCCAGGGATTGGTAGAAGAGTCATGCATCAACCTCGCACGCCACCTGTGCCATCTCGAATCACAGTATTTTTTCATGCCCTCGGACACCTGATCAAGGTGATTGCCTTCCATGTCAAAAACCACACCTTCGCACATTTTATTGAAGAGCCTTGGGATCTCTTCGTCATTGCCAAGTTTGCGGTCAATGATTCCCACCTTGCATAGCAACTCCACATCTCTTAGGGTAATGATTATATTATCCATGAACAACGTATAATTAGTGACGTCCATCCCAATGGAAGGATAACACTGTTCGAAGGCGATGAGGTTTCGAAGAATGAAGTTTGTGTTATTATCGACCGTTATGGCCGGGATCCTCAACACCCCATTGACATCGTCAAATGAAATGTTGAGAAAGTTATCCCCTTCTGCCTTGACTTCAACTCCAGCCTCTCGAAGCCCAATGACGGAGGGAATAGACAGCAATGACTTCAACGAACCCGCTCCAGAACAGCTTGGAATCACCCCGGATGACACATCCCTGGTTTCATTGACAACTGGAAGGCGTTCCTCCTGCTGTGGATCCGAGGCTCCGCTGCAGCATGGAATCAACTTGAAGAGCTGATCCTTAGTCTTGTTGGTTAACGAGGACAAAACAGAACAAAGTCGCCCGGGTGATTGTTCTTTGCAGCATGTTTTCCTTCTCTCCTTCCGATCAAACAGGATCCACTTGTGGAACAAGTGGAGCAAATGAAGCACCTTCGGCTCCTCAAATAATGTCTCTGAAGGTCGGGTCTTTAGCTCAGCGGGCAAGAAACAGTTGAACCGTTCAAGGGCGGCGAGGAAAGCATCCCGCTTTATCTCCAATGCATCGAAGAGATCTTTAACAATAAAATATGGAAGCTGGTTTTCAAGCAGAAGCAAGTCTCTCAAGAGGAGGTTGTGAAACCACATATTGTCTTCCAGCAGCTTGAGCTCTTGGGGACGCTGTTCCGGAGTTACGATGGCTAATATGATCTGGACGAGAAAACAGCCATCCAGCAGCAGCATTTTCACGAACTCGTCGCTTTCAATGTCGATCACCTCTGAGTAGTAGTAGCCCCGAGCCTCCTCCTCGGAACGTTTCATCTTTCTTAAGAACCAATCAATGCCATATTGGGTTCTGGAGAGGTAGTGGTCCAGTAACCGCCACTTGAACTCCTCCATGGCCTTGAAGTCGTCCTTGGATTTGGCACGATGGTAAGGGCCGATGGACACTAGCTTTGGCTCGTAGGCGTGCCGATCGCTCCATCTTACGCTTTGGGGGGCTCTAAAGATTTTTGGCTTGGTTAGGAGTTGGCGCGGCAGGGCTGCCTTCCTGTTTTCGTCTACTGAGATCATCAATCTTTCAATGTCTATTGCTTTGCTTGTTTCTATTCTTTCACCCATTCGTCTTCCTTTCTTTCTTTTTGTGGAATGAATGAGGGATCTTAGGTGGAGTGAGCTACAAAGCTTCTCGCATGCAGTTGATTAAATAGAGGTAACGGCCCCTCAGTCAGTCGTTTTTCCGGGAGAAAAAAAAAAAAAAAAGACTCCTGGCCTCGACGGTCATGCCAGTTCATGGCGAAGAAGGCTCCACTGAACTTCGGTCATCCGTCATTCGACGTGAAGATGGACGTGAGAGGAGGAAAAGAAAACGTGACGTGCTGCCCACAAGATGCAAGCCACGACAAACACGCTTGTCTTACTGTTTTTATTTCTTTATATCATCCACATAATCTATATGATATTTGTTTCCTATCTAAAAATTTAATTTTTTATAATATTATTATATTTTTTTAATGAAGAAGATATAGCAACCATAATATTATTGTATATTTTTTCTTAATAAATTATGTAATTTCTATACCATTGTATTAAGAATTGATCAATACTTATATATAAATGTTAGCATATTCAATGAAGTTATGATAATTTTTTTAAAAAAACTGTACATGGTATATGAGAACGTGTGATTCTATTCTATTCTTTCTCTTTTCCTTCGTTATTTGAGCATTAAAGGTTTCAGAATATTGATTGAAATTCCAACAGATCTTTAAAATCCATTTACCTCACCAAATTAGATTCCATTAGTCCATATTTTCTTTATCACTTTTGATGTGGCTGGTACAACCACAAGGGTAATTTCGATAAAACATTAATGTAGCTCCCAACGTCTCCAAGCCTGCCGAGTCGGCCCCGACCATTTCTGGTCGGCCCCGATTGGCCCCGGCGTCTCCGTGCCCACCGAGTCGGCCGCGACCATTCCTGGTCGGCCTCGCTCGGCCCCGGCGTCTCCGAGCCCGCCGAGTCGGCCCCGACCATTCCTGGTCGGCCTCGATTGGCCCCGACGTCTTCGAGCCCGCCGAGTTGGCCCCGACCATCCCTGGTCAGCCCCGATCGGCCCCGGCGTCTCCGAGCCCGCTGAGTCAGCCCCGACCATCCCTGGTCGGCCTTGATCGGCCCCGGCATCTCCGAGCCTGCCGAGTCGGGCCTGACCACTCCCGATCAGCTCCGATTAGCCCCCGGCATCTCCAAGCCTGCTTAGTCGGCCCCGATCGGCCCCGGTGTCTCCGAGCCCGCCGAGTCGGCCCCGCTCGGCCCCGGCGTCTCCGGGCCAGCCGAGTCAGCCCCGACCATTCCTGGTTGGCACCGATCGGCCCCGGCGTCTCCGGGCCCGCCGAGTTGGCCCCGATCATTCCTGGTCGGCCCCGCCCGGCCCCGGCGCCTCTGAGCCTGCCGAGTCGGCCCCGACCATTCCCGATCGGCCCCGACATCTCTGAGCCCGCCAAATCGACCCCGACCATTCCTGGTTGGCCCCGCTCGGCCCCGGTGTCTCCGAGCCCGCCGAGTCGGCCCCGACCATTCCTGGTCGGCCCGCTCGGCCCAGGCATCTCCCAGCCCGCCGAGTCGGCCCCGATCATTCCTGGTCAGCCCCGATAGACCCTGGCATCTCCGAGCCCGCCGAGTCAGCCCCACCATCCTTGGTCGGCCCCGATCAGCCCCGGCATCTCCGAGCCCGCCGAGTTGACCCCGACCACTCTTGGTCAACCCCGATTGGCCCCCAAATCTCCGAGCCCGCCGAGTCAGCCCCGACCATTCCTGATCGGCCCCAATCGGCCCCGGTGTCTCCAAGCTCACCGAGTCGGCCCTGACCATTCCTGGTCAACCCCGATCGGCCCCGGCGTCTCAAAGCCCGCCGAGTCGGCTCCGACCATTCATGGTCGGTCCCGCCCCGGCACCTCCTGGTCGGTAGAGTTGGCCCTGACCATCCCTGGTCGGTCCAGCTCAGCCATGGCGCCCTCAGAAGGGTCAAGCCCCCAACTTCTCAAGTCAGCCCCAGTACAGTCCTGGCGGTTCAGGCCGCCACCTTTCTTACCCGCGCCACCTGACAACGCTAGATCCAACTACCCATTGGCCACGCCGCTGATGGGACTGGACCCAACTACCTGATAGCCCCACTGGCTGATGGGACGTAGCCCACCAACCGCCATTTTTTCCCTCTTCGATGGGACAGGACCCACCAACCAGCCCAGATTCATGCAACCCCAAGAACTCCGTGGACATTCCTTTTTCATGGAATCCCATGTGGTCATGTAAGTATCAACCCCCTATAAAAAGATGAATTCACTCAATAATCAGGTACGAGCAAAAAAACTCAGAGGATTGCTATCCCAATACCCAGAGAGGAATTCCTCCTTCATGGGGACTCTTTTTCATCTAAGCTCATTCGAGCTCTTCCTCAACTGTGACCTCGGTTGCTAACTTGAGCGTCGGAGGGTCCTCACCGGAGCATCCCTCGGTCCTAGGACTTTTTGCAGGCAGCCCGACAAGACAAGGATCCGCTAATCAATCTGCCTCCTTCTTTCGACGTTCAAGACCAGTGATCGGGCGTCATCAGATTGGCGCACCAGGAAGGAGGGCTCAGGGTTCCCTGTGTTACATATCGGCGAACTTTTGCCCCCCTCTCTTCTTTTTCAAGCCATGGTGGTGACGCAAGCTCAAGACTCTTCCATCAGCTATCCAGCGGGGCTTCCCCCGCCAGTTAGGCAGCAGGAGGCCAATCCCCCTGCTACCGATCCTTCCGCTCACCCAAGAGCCCACATGGATGGATGCCTACGTCCGCTATCTACTGACGGCACTCTCCCTGACGATCGCAATGAAGCTAGGCTACTCAAGTGGAGGGCCTCCAAATTCGTCCTCCTGGACGGGCATCTATACAGAAGGTCGTTCTCCTACCCCTACTCAAGTGTGTAGGACCCGCCGACGCCGACTATATCCTCAGAGAAATCCACAAAGAAATCTGTGGAAATCACCTGGGGGGCAGGTCCCTAGCCCAGAAGGCTCTCCGTTAGGGATACTTCTGGCTCAGTATGAAGGAGGACACGACCAAACTAGTTCAGAAGTGCGATGGTTGTCAGCGCCACGCGCACATCCAGCATCAACCGTCCACCCTGCTGAACCCGCTCTCGGCCCCCTGGCCTTTCGCTCAATGGGGAATGGACATCCTCGGGCCATTCCCCCCAGCTTCAGGGCAGTGGAGATTCTTGCTAGTCGCCATCGACTACTTTACCAAATGGGTCGAGATCGAGGTGCTAGCTAAGATCACTGAAAGTAAGGTCAAAGCCTTCTTCTGGAAGTCGATCATATGCCATTTTGGTCTACCTCATACCCTCATCATAGACAACGGCCGCCAATTCAACAATGAAGCATTTAAGGCTTTCTGTGACGAGCTAGGCATTCATCACCGATTCACCTCTGTCGGCCACCCCCAGACCAACGGAGAGGCCGAGGTCATGAACCGCACCATTCTCAGAGGGCTCAGGACCTGGCTGGATGGGTCCTATGGTCGATGGGTGGAGAAACTCTCCAGTGTGATATGGGCTTACCACACGACCCCCAGGGCCCCGATGGGCGAGACTCCCTTCAGTCTCGTCTTCAGATCTGAAGCCCTCATTCCCATTGAGATTGGATTGTCCAGTCCGTGCGTGGAGTCCTTCAACGAGGAAAACAACTCCGCACTGATACGGGCTAATCTAGACTTCATCGACGAAGCACATGACTGGGCGAGGCTGCGCATGGCGACCTTCCGTCAGCGAGCGGCCAAATACTCCAATGCCCGAGTTCGCCCCAAGGTCTTTCACCGTGGAGACTTGGTTTTGAGGAAGGCTAAGGTATCCAAGCCTACGGAGGGGGGCAAGCTATCCCCCAACTGGGAGGGTCCTTATCGCGTCACCGAGACACTTCACCGAGGGCATACAAACTAGAAGAGCTCGATGGAAGACCTATTCCACGTACCTGGAATGCGGATAACCTCTGTCAATATTATCAATGATGTATTCCTCTGGAATATGAGTAATAAAGGGGTCCCTTCCAACGTCACAGCCTACTCTCTTCTGTATCCAAGGACCAGATCTCGTAAAAGGAGCTCGTCGGCATCGCGGCTAACAGGACACCACTCAGCCCCGGCACGGCGGTGCCCCCGAATCGGTTAAGACCCTAACAGTTCCGTACCTGGTTGAATCACCACTCGGGCGATACACAAACCCCGAGGTGCTTCAAAAAGATCTCGCCGGCATTGCGGCTCACGGGACACCACTTGACCCTGGCACGACGGTGCCCCCGAGTCGGTTAAGACCTTAACAGCTCCGTACCTGGTCGAGTCGCCACTCGAGCGGCACACAAACCCCGAGGTCATTCAAAAGGAGCTCACTGGCATCGCGGCTAATGGGACACCACTCGGCCCCGGCACGGCGGTGCCCTCGAGTTGGTTAAGACCCTAACAGCTTTGTACCCAGTCGAGTCACCACTCGGACGGCACACAAACCCCGAGGTGGTTCAAAAGGAGATCGCCGGTATCACGGCTAATGGGACACCATTCGGCCCTGGCATGGCGGTGCCCCCGAGTCGGTTAAGACCCTAACAGCTCCGTACCCAGTCGAGTCACCACTCGGGCGGCACATAAATCCCCCGAGGTGGTTCAAAAGGAGCTCGCCGGCATCGTGGCTAACGGAACACCACTCGGTCCCGGCACGGCGGTGCCCCCGAGTCGATTAAGATCCTAACAGCTCCGTACCCGATCGAGTCGCCACTCGGGCGGCACACAAACCCCCAAGGTAGTTCAAAAGGAGCTCACCGACATCACGGCTAATGGGACACCACTCGGTCCCGACACGACGGTGCTCCCGAGTCGGTTAAGACCCTAACAGCTCCGTACTCGGTCGAGTTGCCACTCGGGTGGCACATAAACCCCCGAGGTGGTTCAAAAGGAGCTCGCCGGTATTGCGGCTAATGGGACACCACTCGGCCCTGGCACGGTGGTGCCCCTGAGTCGGTTAAGACCATAACAGCTCCATACCCGGTCGAGTCACCAATCGGGCATCACACAAACCTCCGAGGTGGTTCAAAAGGAGCTCGCCAGCATCGCGGCTAATGGGACACCACTTGGCCCTGGCATGGCAGTGCCCCCGAGTCGGTTAAGGCCCTAACAGCTTCGTCTCCGGTCGAGTCGCCACTCGGGCGGCACACAAATCCTCGAGGTGGTTCAAAGGTCGAGACGGCTCTAAAGGGCCATGTTTGGCCCTCACAGACTCCGAGCCGGCCGGCTCGGCCCCGACCTTTTTTGGTCGGCCCCGACCAGCCCAGGCATCTCCAATATTGACCAAGTTGGCGTAGGCCTCCCCCGGTCAACCCCACTCAGCCTCGGCATCTCCAAATTGGCCGAGTCAGCCCCGACCATCTCTGTTCGGTCCCAGCGCCTTCAAGATTAATCTTAGCACTAAGTCGCCCGTGGATCATTCCGAGCCTTCAGAGGATTCATGCACAGATGAGTCCCCCTTCGAACAGTCTACAACAACATAATGTATCTTGAGTGACCTTCCACATAGCCAACTTACATCCTGGAGACGCATTCGAGCATTGGCCAGTCCAAAACTGCGATTCGGCTATGACATTGTCAATATGCGCAACATTTAAAGTAAGGTGTTTCTCTTAAAGGAAGAAGGAACAGATGAAAAAAATGTAAAGAAATTTCGAGAAAAAGTTCTTCTTCATTAACAATTGAAGGGGAGTACAAAATATGGCCTAAGGCCGGTTACATGAATCAAAGAAAAAGAAAAATGGGCGGTGGATCCTCAAAGTTCGCCTGGGCCGGGCTTCTTCTCGTTCTCCTTCTCTGCTGGCTCCTCGTCAGGTTCCCCAGGCTAGATTTCGTCAAGCTCAGAGATGTCAATCTCGAGGGCCGCAGACACTTTAACCTTGCACATCTCGAAGCCTTGGACATAAGCATCGAAGCCAGCCTCGATGACTTCCTGCTTGAACTCCGGCGAGGCCTTATAGTTGGAGACGGCCTGCTCTGCCTCGGCCTTAGCCCGCTAAGCCCTGGCCTCGGCCTCCTTGGCTCGCGCCTCGGCCTCTCAATCATGCTGTCGGCCTCTTCAGCACAGGCGCTGGCCTCAACAGCATAGGCCACTGCTCTGGCCTTCTCCGAGGCCGCCTCCACCGCCGCCTTCTCCACGGCAGCTGCCCTCTCCGCAGCAGCCCAAGCTTCCTCCTCGGCGTGTTGTAGCTGCTAGGTCAACTCCTCGTTCTGTGCCGCGGCGGCCTTCAACTTTTCCGAAGCCAGCTCCATCTTGGCCTCAGCTGTGGAGGACCGGCTCTCCACCTCCCTCAGTCGGCCGGCCAGACTCTCCTCCCGGGCCGAGGCCTCTTGATGAAGATGAGCAAGGCTTTGAGACTGCGCCATGCTCTCTTTTTGTATTTGTTGGCCCGCGCCATGGCCTTGGAAATCATATTTGAGGAATGGGCCAATGCCTCGCGAAGGCCGATTGCGCCGTTGGCCATCTATAGCAAAGGGAGCATGTTAACCATAGGAAATGGAAACATCAAAAGAAATGAGGAGAGCTCAAAATTACCTGAACAACGGCAACTATTACTATATCCAGGAGTGCAGAGTGGCTCAATCCCCGCATCTCCTCTCGAACTCGGCGGTCCGAACTCCTGAAAGAAGGCAAGCGGCTTGTGCAGCGTCCGCCATTGAGCCGATTGTGGGGACCGGCTGCGTCTCTGTCACTCTTGCGGACCTTCAACCTGGGGACGGGTTGGGAAACATGCCGGTTGGTGGGATGAGCTCCCCGGCTCGCCTCCCTGCTTCTTGGTCGCCTCTGCCCTAGCCCGGGGCTCCCTGGCGGCTGGCTCCCCCTCGCCAGCGGTTAGGGGAGCATTCTTAATCCTCGGCTCTGTGGCAGCCGGAGGGCCGATGGCAATTGTGACCCGCCCTGCCTCGGGCGTACCGGCTGTGGCAGGGGCCTCCTCCTCATCTAAAACCCCCACCGTTGGTTTGATGGTGGCCGGAATCTCTCCTTCTTCAACTTCGGCCCCGGTCGACCCCGGGACCACTCCTCTGACCAGCTTCTTCTCAGCCGGCTCTTCTGTAGGCGTCGGGGCTATGAGGGCTTCAATCGACCTGGCCGGATCCCTTCTTCGAATCCTCTTCGCCGGCCTAGACGTCTCTCCGACCGCCTGCCTCTTTTGCTTCAAGGCAGCCTCAAAATCGCTGGCGAAGACCTTCATCACTGCACCGAAAAGGTGACAAACATTAGCAATGACGTACAACAAATCCTGGATCGAGACAGAAGAAGTTAGGCATCAAGCTCACCGGCTGCCGGGGCCAACTCAGCCTCTACTAGGTTCTCCTCGGATAGGAGTTCCTTGTAGCTGGGGATTTGGCAATTAGACAATTGGGTGAATAGTTTCCTGTCCCTATCCCTTACGATGGAATCATCATTGGAACTAGTGTCTGGTTCCCTCCAAGCAGCCCTTACCCCCTCGACATGGGCAAAAAGAATCAAGGTTTCCATCCCCTAATTTTGGACGGGAGACCTAAAGGGAAGGCTTTACCCAGCCTAGCGGTAAATGCCCACCAGGCCCCCTCACCCTGACGGTGGAGCTTATAGAAAGCTCGGAACAAAGACAGCCCTGGCCAGGCCTTCTAGAAGTAGCAAAGGATAACGAAGGCACAGATGATCCGAATCGAATTCGGAGTCAACTGCACCGGCACTAACCTATACCTATCTAAGAGGTTTAGAAAAAGGATGGAAAGGAAAGCGCAGCCCGCATCGGAAAAACTCCTCATATAGAGCGACCCAACCGGGGTGGTCAGAGGTCACCCTATCTTTGGGCCTCGGCACGGACAGGCCGATGAAATCAGGAACCAGATACTTAGCCCTAACGGCCTCTTCATCCTCAGGGGTCATGGTTGAGGCCACCCCCACTGGACCCGTTGGATCAGAACTCACCGCCGGAGGAAGTGCCGACGGCGGGAGGACACAGGGACTGTCCTAATAGGGGAGCCTGAGGTGGACGGAGGTCCTATCGCACTCGATCGGTCATGGATGGTGATGCCACCCACCGGCCGAGGCATTTGGCTAGCTAAAGGGACCCGGTTTTTACTACTGGAATGGGAAGACTCTTCTACGGGTCTCTTACCTCCCTGACAGCATGACGGTCCATTGGTGAGGTAAAGGATGAAACTAACCTGAGAGTTAGAAGGACTCAGGTCGCAGAAGAGCTCAGGAAGAAGAAGGTGGAAGAAAGCAATAGCAGCGTAAAAGTTTTCCCAAGCTCTTGAAATGCTTTTATACCCTCCATCTCCGACCAACGACGCTCGAGATCCCACCACGTGGCGCACCTCTATTGCGCCACGAGCTGTCAGCCGAAAATTTCACCTGCGCCCGAGATGTGCCGCCTCAATTCGTCCCAAGGAGCATGATCCCCGACCAATCACGGAGCATAGAAAGGAGAAGCAATGATGACCCTTGCCTTTTTCCATTCCCCAATGAACTTCCTCTCCGGAGCGTCCGGTGCCAACGTCAGCCCCTACCTACTACATGATTGCGGGAGATCTTCGAAGTGACACTGCCTCGGGATGAAGCGCCAGCTCATCAAGCCATTGAAAGCGCACTAAGGAGGCAATCATTTTTTGAATTTTCGCGCCCCTTTCATCCAAAGGACTACAGGCACGTGGTCCTTAGTGCTCAGAGGCGAGGGGGCATTTGATGTGGTTGGTACAGTCATAAGGGCAATTTTGGTAAAATATTAATGCAGCTCCCGGCGTCTCCAAGCCTGCCGAGTCGGCCTCGACCATTCCTGGTTGGCCCCGATCGGCCCCGGCATCTCCAAGCCCACCGAGTGGGCCCCGACCATTCCTGGTCGGCCCCGGTGTCTCCGAGCCCACCGAGTCAGCCCCGACCATTTCTGATCGGCCCCGGTATCTTCCAGCCCGCCGAGTCGGCCCTGACCATTCCTGGTCGGCCCCACTCGGCCCCGGCGTCTCACAGTCCACCGAGTCGGCCCCGACCATTCCTGGTCGGCCCCGATCGGCCCCGGCGTCTTCGAGCCTGCCGAGTCGGCCCCGACCATCCCTGGTCGGCCCCAATCGACCCCGGCGTCTCCGAGCCCGGCGAGTCCGCCCCGACCACTCTCGGGCAGCCATCTCCGAGCCCGCCGAGTCAGCCCCGGCGTCTCCTAGCCCGCCGAGTCGGCCCCGACCATTCCTGGTCAGCCCTGATCGACCTCGACGTCTTCGAGCCTGCCGAGTCATCCCCGACCATTCCTGGTCGGCCCCACTCGGCCTCGGCACCTCCGAGCCCGCCGAGTCATCCCGACCATTCCTGGTCGGCCCCACTCGGCCTCGGCGCCTCCGAGCCCGCCGAGTTGGCCCCGACTATTCCTGGTTGGCCTCGATCGGCCCCGGCATCTCTGAGCCCGCCGAGTCGGCCCCAACCATTCCTGATCGGCCCTGCTCGGCCCCAGCATCTCCGAGCCCGCCGAGTCGGCCTCGATCATTCCTGGTCGGCCCGCTCAGCCTCGCATCTCCCAGCCCGCCGAGTTGGCCCCGACCATTCTGGTCGGCCCCGATCGGCTCCGGCATCTCCGAGCCCGCCGAGTCGGTCCCAACCACTCCCGGTCAGCCCTGATTGGCCCTCGGCATCTCCGAGCCCGCCGAGTCGGCCCCGACCATTCCTGGTCGGCCCCGATCGGCCCCGGCGTCTCCAAGCCCGCCGAGTCGGCCCCGATCATTCCTGGTCGGCCCTGCCCCGGCACCTCCTGGTTGGTAGAGATGGCCCCGACCATCCCTGGTCGGCCAAGCTCAGCCTCGGTGCCCTCAGAAGGGTCAAGACGCCCCCAACTTCTCCAAGTCAGCCCCAGACAGTCCTGGCGGTTCAGGCCACCACCTTTCTGACCCACGCCACCTGACAATGCCAGATCCAACCACCCACTGGCATGCCGCTGATGGGACTGGACCCAACTACCTGATAGACCCACTGGCTGATGAGACGTAGCCCACCAACTGCCATTTTTCTCTTCTTCGATGGGACAGGACCCACCAACCAGCCCAGATTCATGCAACCCCCAAGAACTCCGTGGACATTCCTTTTTTACGGAATCCCACGTGGTCATGCAAGTGTCAACCCCCTATAAAAAGGTAAATTCACTCAATAATCAGGTACGAGCAAAAAAACTCAGAGGATTGCTATCCCAATACCCAGAGAGGAATTCCTCCTCCTTGGGGACTCTTTTTCATCTAAAAAGGAGCTCATTCGAGCTCTTCCTTAGCTGTGACCTCAGTTGCTAACTTGAGCATCGAAGGGTCCCCACCGAGCATCCCTCCAGTCCTGGGACTTTTTGCAGGCAGCCCGGCAAGACAAGGATCCGCTAATCAATCTGCCTTCTTCTCCCGACGTTCAGAACCAGTGATCGGGCATCATCAACTTTAATAATAGAAGGACACCCCTTGCTTCCTATGTATTAATTGGAAATAATTATCCCTTTTCGTGCTAGGACATGACAATGCCTTAAGTGCCACAAAATAAATTGATATTTGTCGATGGTTCTTTAAAGCCACCAAATATTTCTTCTCTTCATTTTTTTTGGATATATTGCAATAATATGATCAGGTCATAGCTTCTTGATGCTATATCCAAAGAAATTACTCCAGTATCATGATCAAATCTTTGACATCCAACATATAAAAAGATTTACAAGAAAGATATGCACAATCAAATGCCCCACCTATTTATGAACTTTGTCATAATATTACCTTGATGATGCACAAAACTGCTACAATTAGAGCTTATACTAAGTTAAAATCTTTATGGGACAAGCTCTTACCACCTTGTACTTATGGGTCCTATAAAGCTTTACGGGATTATCAATTGGAAGAAAAAATAACCAAATTCCTTATGGGACTGAATGAATCTTATAGTCATATTCGAGGACAAATTTTGTCATGGATCCTCTTCCCAGTGTTAATCGAGCTTTATTTCAGGAAGAGAAGCAATGTCAGGTATCAACCATGCCCAACCTCAACATTGATAGCAGTGCCTTTGTGGTTCTTCAAATTTGGATCCCTTCAAATCTAATTAGAAAAATAGACCCATTTGTCATCATTGCAAATTGGTGGGCATATTAAAGACAAATGCTACAAGTTGTATAGATATCCACTAGAATATCGTCTTTATCAAAGTCCTAAAATAACATCAGATTCATGAAACAAGCGGATGGAAAAATCTGGTGAACAAAAAGCATCGGCTTCCTCTAACATGGCCTCCTTAATAGTTGATCATATCACACAATAGCTTAGTCTTTTACCCAAACCCAGTTGTCTCAAGCCAATTTTATAGGTCTTGTTACTAGTTATAAAATTCCTTAAGTATTTAGATTGTTGATACAGATGCAACTGATCATATCATTTATGGCATCCCTTTGCTTTATTCATATTCTATTGCATCACATCTAACACCTACTTTTTTATTGGATAATGTTCTTTGTGCCCTTTTCACCGGATAAATTTGGGCCACAAGTTAGATAATGCATTTTTGTTGGACATCACAAGGACAAATATATATAGATTATATGATTTAAAAACCCATCAGTATTTTATCAATCATGATGTTATTTTTTATGAAATCATATTTTTCTTTTAAAACATGACTTCTTACACACTTCTATCTTTTTTCTTTCATTGCCCATACCTAAATCCACTCCACTAGAATTTTCTTTATCGAATTGATCTTCTCCTTCTGCTGAAGTTCATAATAATGTTTCACCTTACTTAGATCAATCTTCAACTACTCAAAATAACTCATTAAACGAAAATAATGTCCCTTCAATTGAGCTGGAGCCTTCTCCAATGCAATCTTCTTCTATCATTGGTTGTTCATCATGTCCTTAATGTTCTCATCATCCTCAATCCTACTTATAGGATTTTTATTGCTCCAACACTCACACTCAATCATTTTTATCATCTTCTACATGCTCAGGTATTCGATACTCTATTTCTGATTTTCTTTCATATAAAAAAATTATCTTCATCATATAATTCTTTTGTTTCTAACATCAGTTCTATTATCAAGCCCAAAACTTAATTGGAAGCTATTAAGGACCAAAGTGGAGAGATGCCATTAATATTCAATTAAAAGTATTTGAACAAAACACACTTGGACCATCATGGTTTTTTCACCTAACAAATCAGCCATCGACTGTAAATGGGTTTTCAAGGTGAAATATAAGTCTGATTTATGTAGAATGCTATAAAGTGTTGTTTCTAGCTAAAGGATATACCTAATAATAAGGAATTGATTTTTATGAGACTTCTGCTCTTGTTGCCAAGATGACTATAGTCCATTGTCTTTTAGCTGTTGCTTCTACTTTGAGTTCATTCTTATATCAACTAGATGTTCAAAATACTTTTCTTTATAGAGATCTTGATGAAGTATATGTGTCTCTTCCACCTAGCATTTCTAGTAAGGGAGAGCTTTCAATTTGCAAGCTTTATAAATCATTGTATGGGTTAAGGCAAGCATCACAACAGTGGTTTGCCAAATTCTCCTCAGCTCATTTAGCCACTGGCTTTACTCAATCCCAAGTAGATTATTTTCTTTTTATGAAATCATCTTCTGAGAATTTTATTGTAATTCTAATATATGTTGATGACATTATTGTTACTGAGACCAATCCTAATGAAATTGGTCTTTGAAGAATTCTCTTCGTCACCGGTTTCACCTCAAGGACCTTGGTCCTTTGAAATATTTTCTTGGATTAGAAGTTGGATACTCCAAGCATGGTATATATTTTCTCAGCGTAAGTACATTCTTGAGATTTTATCTGAGACTGACTTACTAGGTGATCGCCCTCTTTATGTTCTTGTGGAGTAGCATACTAAACTTTCAATACATAAAGAAGAAATTTTATATGTTCTATCTACCTATAGGCATTTGATTGGATGACTTATCTATTTGACTATCACTATGCCAGACATTTCCTATTTTATTTACATTCTTAGTCAATTTATAAGTAAGCTACCGAAACCATACTTGATGCTGCTCCTCGGCTTGTTTGTTAGCTCAAGTCTTGTTCTAGGCAGAGTATTGTCCTTCCATCTTTTTTGATTTAAAACTTCAAGTTTTCTGTGACTCAGATTGGGTAAGTTGTCTAGACTCTTTGTTGGGATATGTGCCCATAAACAAATGACATTTATTATTTTGGTGAATATTTAAGAAATTTTTTAATATTATACTTGCATGCATGTTATGATGCTTTATAAATATCAAAAATCCTGGATTATTTAAATGTGACTTTAAATATTGTATATAAGTGTTATATACAGAGGATAATATTTAAAGTAAAATATTCTAAAATCATCCATAATTATAAATTAAAGTTGCAATCGGGATCTTTAATTTAAAATTACTAGTGTGGTTCATTACATTCTGAATGAAATGATCTTATCCGGATTGTTGATAATGAGATTATTGGAATGAAAGCACTTTATATAATTTGATTATATTGGACTGGAACACATTAATTATGAATCTCTAATAAATTTCGTTGTTAAAATAGAGGATTCAAAATTAATCAATGATGGTCATATGTGAATCGATCTTAATTTTGAGTAATTAATAGACTCCTACTTATTGTATTATATTTTTTAACTTACCGGGTAATAACACAGAAACATAGTGTCAAATTTTGGTATATTAGAAATATAATAACATAGGTAGCCGGAAATATTAATATACAAGATGAAATCCATTCCTTCGTAAAGAAGTCAGATGGATGGTTCCCATAAGTGCATAAGTGTTGATTCGAGACTTGAATAATAAGAGCGCTCAATTTATGATTGAATCATAAATATATTATTCATTATAGAATCAATGGTACTTATGGATAAAGACGTGATTAAAGAGGTTAACGAAAAATGCCTAGCTTTAATCATGAACCGTTTATGGAGGATTGATTTATATGCAATGAGATGTTCAAATCCTTATGAATATAATTAATTTTATAATTTTAAGAGTGCAATTCCAAATTTTTGGTAGAGTAATTTGAAATTAATAATTTTGATATTTTAATTAAGATGTTAATTGAATGTCAAAATTATTGGAGCTTAGAATTATAATGTCCACAGTTCCTCTGGACGGCTCCATTAAATTATGTGAACTTTATGATATATTGTGTTGAGTTATTAATTTAGAATTGAGAATTCTAAATTATTTTTATATAAAAATTATTTGGATTAATTTCTATTATACGGTGTGTTAGAAAATACATCGTAGACATATTCCACGAGAAGAGTCAACGTGGAAATTTATTTAGTTGTTGAAGAAATAAATATGGGATCATGAGAGAGCCTTTCTCTCTCCCATAATATCCTATGATAAATATGTCGAACCAGCAATTGGTTGTTGGATTAAAGTAATTCCAAGAGTTGGAACTTATCCTTAAGTTTTAATTAATTGATTAATTAATTAAAGGGGTTGATTAACCAAAGAGAGTTCCTCTTTCAACTTCACTTTCTCTCATGAGTTGAGAATAAAAGGTGAATTAAACTCAGTTGTGTGATTTCAATCACAACCCAAAGGAACGCCCACTCGTTCGTATTCATCATAATCTGGAGAACGTTTGGAAAGATCCATGGTGATCAAAGGATTTGGTGATTCCAAGGTATCATTCATGAAGAACAAAAGGTCGATTTCTTAATCTCTTTTTATTCTTATTATTAAATTAATATGAGTATAGATCGCGCTAACTCAATTTTTAAGATATGTGATTTGATCCGTATCTTGTTTCCGCTAAGATAAGTGATTTGATCCTTATCACGCTTCCGCAAATATCTCAGAATCGTTCTAAGATAACCTTCAATTGGTAGTAGAGCAGGTTATACCCCTATTAATTTAATAATTAATTATATGATAATTGGGTAGGCACTTATGCATAATGATATATGTTTTTAATATTCTCATGATGATGAATGCACGTGCGAATGGATTGGCATTAATTTTTCTATTCCATGGAATAAGTTATGCAATTTCCTTTTGATTAGATCAATTGAATATATGATTCATTTTGTATTGATGAAGAATGGTTCTTCATGATTTTGAGAAAAGTTCTCAATTAGAATTTTTTTATACTTATTATAGAGTCCTATTTTATTGAGAATTTTAAAGGTTGTCCGATAGAATTTTTTTGAGTGGGGAATCCCTTCCCTTGGCTCTGAGCCTCATCGTTTCTCAGAAATTTGAAGAGCCTCACTATTTTTCAGTGATTCGAAAAGCCTCACTGGTTTCTAGGAATTCGATGAGTCTCACAGTCTCCAAAAATGAAGAGTCATGTATTCGTTTCGCTTCTTATTAAATATCTTTGTTATGTTGATAATAATCATATTTACTCTTAGAAGTTTTTCCGTTTGATTTTTATGAAATGTTTTGTTATGATGATAATAATTACTTTTCATGCCTAGCATATGCCATATTAGATAGAAATGTGTTTACCTAATTATTATATGTCATGCATCTGTGCATTATTATTTTATTATTTTTTACTAAAAAGTTTTTAGTAAATTATATTTAATGCACTTTGTAATAAATTTAATGAGATTAAATTTATAGATTAATTGAGCAATTGGATTTGCAAAATTAATGTGCCAAATATGATATTTTAAATTTAAATGTTATATTTAAGTTATCACATTTAGCTTATTTTATAATTTTAAAGTGTTTAACATTATAAAATCTTAGTAATTTAAATTGTTTAAGTTAACTAAGAGTTTATGAAACAAAAGTTATTTTATAAATAATAAAATACACTTTTGCAAAATAATGAGTGGAGGGGTAATATGACAATATAAACCCTTGGTCTCCATCGTTAATACAACACCGTGAGTTATTAGTAGCGCCTCGTGACGCTTTGACTTCGTCCTCTGTGTCTACTAATGGCAATACCATGGTTGTCTTCCATGTGATAAGACTTTTAAGATGTATTTTAGAGTTGACCTACCATACGACGGCAATTTCTAAGTTAAGTCTCAAAAGGTATGGGTCACACTCATGAAGAAGTAATTAAATTAGTTAATTACTTTCTTGACCAAAATTAAGGAAATTAATGAGTATTAAAAATATGAGATATTTCGGGAGATACTTATTAATTGAGAAGTTCTCATTTTAATTAGCAACTATTTGACCTGGCACTTAGTTGTGGAGATTAAAATTCCTTATGCCTTTAAAGTAAACATGTTTTTGTGTATTTTAACATGTGCTTTTATGCATCTTATTTACTTTATCTTAAATTGTGTAATGATATTTATGTAATTATTTATTAAAATTTTCTTATCTTTCAGCAAATATGTCAAACCCAATTTTCTCACTTCTCGCCTCTCAAGTATTAACTGGTGAAAATTTTGTTTAAGTGGAAAAGCAACATGAATATCCTCCTCATTAATAAAAACTACCACTATGTCCTTAAGGAGGATTGTCCTCCAGTGCCTCTAGTCAGTGCCTCCAAGGTTGTTACTGATGAGTACAACCGTTGGGTTGTTGCAAACAACAAAGCCCGCTGCTACTTGTTAGCAGCAATGAATGAGGTGCTTAGGACTAAGCATGAGACCTTTGAAACTGCAAAAGAGATTATGGAATCTCTACAGCAGATGTTTGGACACCCATCTGATCAGGCTCGCTATGAAGTTGTAAAAGCCATTATGAATAGAAAATGGAGAATGGTTCTTCTGTTCGTGAGCACATCCTCAAAATGGTCAATCATTTCAATGAGGCTGAGATCAATGGAGCTAAAATTGATGAAAAGACTTAGGTTGGCATGATTCTGGAGACACTATCTCTCTCTTTTATTCAATTTAGGACTAATTACATTATGAATCATAAAAAGTGTAATCTGACTGAACTCCTAAATGAACTGCAAATATATGAGACTCTTATAGATGATAAGGGTGGTAAGGCAATTATTTCTGAAGCCAACGCAGCTGAGAAAAGCCTTCTTCCTCGAAGAAAAATAAGAAGAATTATGTGGGAAAAAAAAGGATAACAAGAAGAAGATCCAGAAGAAGAAAGGAAAGGCTGATGCTCAGCCTAAACCTAAAGGAAAGTGTTTCCACTGTCATCAAGATGGCCATTGGAAAAGGAACTGTAAAAAGTACATTGATGAGCTAAACAGAAAAAGAAACAAGGTAAATTAGATTTACTAGTCATGGAAACATGCTTAGTTGAGAATGATTTCTCAAGCTGGATCATCGATTCAGGAGCATCTAACCATGTCTGTATTTTTTGCAGATGCTTGAGTCTGCCCGGGATCTTCAAGTGGGAGATTTTACAATGAGAGTAGGCAGTGGAGAAAAGGTGTCAGCGATAGCAGTAGGGATAGTTTGACTATCGTTTGCTGATAATAAATATTTTCTTTTGGACAATGTTATTATATTCGGGTTTCAAACGGAATTTGATTTCGGTATCAAAGTTGCATGAACAATTTATTTCTATTTCTTTTAGTGTTGACTCTGTTTCAATTTATAAGAATGGAATAAATATTTGTTCTGGCTATGTTGAAAATGGTTTATATTTTGTTAAACCAAATTCCAACAACTTGCTTCAAACCGAAATGTTTACAGTCGCTGAACCAAATCCTAAAAGAAGAAAAGTTGTGAATAATGACAATGACACGTATTTGTGGCATTTGAGGCTTGGTCATATTAATATAGACAGAATAGAAAGACTAGTGAAGGATGGTCCTTTAAGAGAGCTAAAGGTTGGCACTCTACCAGTTTGTGAATTCTGTCTAGAAGGCAAAATGACCAAAAGACCTTTTTCAGCAAAAGGTGAAAGAGCAAAAGCACCTTTAGAGATCATACATACTGATGTATGTGGGCCTTTGAATGTCAAAGCTAGAGGGGGCTATGAATATTTCATCACATTTATTGATGATTATTCTAGATATGGATATGCATATCTGATGCAAAGAAAATCCGAGGCCTTTAAAAGTTCAAAGAATTCCATGTTGAAGCAGAAAAATAACTCGGTAAATCAATCAAAACTCTTCGATTGATCGAGGAGGAGAGTACTTGGATTATAAATTTCAGGACCACTTGATTGAGAATGGAATATTATCACAACTCACGGCACCTGCGACACCACAGCAAAATGGTGTAGCTGAAAGAAGGAATCACACTTTGCTTGATATGATAAGATCAATGTTAAGCTATTCTTCTTTGCCTAACTCATTTTGGAGATATGCATTACAAACAACTGTATACATTCTAAACTTAGTTCCATCTAAGTCAATCCCTAAGACTCCATTAGAGTTATGGAATCATCGCAAGCCTAGTTTGTGATACATCCGCATTTGGGGATGTCCAGCCCATGTGCTGAAGGGAAAGACTGGGAAGTTGGAACCTCGTTAAGAAGTATGCATGTTTGTTGGGTACCCTAATGGAACGAGAGGAGGACTGTTTTATAATGCTCAATGACAAAGTTTTTGTGTCGACAAATGCAACGTTTCTTGAGTACAATTATATAACAGAATTCAAACCTAGAAGTAAAGTAGTTCTGAAGAGTTGCTAGCTGATGGGGTCAGCCCCACACCAACAAAAGTTGTTGAACGACAAAAAGTTAAGACCACTACTCAAGATCAAATACCATCGCCACCACGACGTAGTGGGAGGAAAATTAGATTACCCATCCGCTATGGTCAGGATGGAGAAGCATAAGTTGCAGTCACCGATGGCAGTGATGATGATCCATTGACATACAAGATGGCAATGGAGGATGTTGATCAAGAGAGATGGCAGGAAGCCATAAAACTCGAAATGGAATTAATGTATTCTAATTCAGTCTGGAAGCATGTATATCTACCAGAAGGTGTAAAGCCTATTGGATGCAAATGGATCTATAAGAGAAAAAGAGTAGCCGATGAAAAAGTAGAGACTTTCAAGGCTAGGTTAGTGGCAAAGGGTTTTACCCAAAAGGAAGGAGTAGACTATGAGGATACTTTTTCGCCAGTAGCCATGCTAAAATCCATTCGGATTCTCTTATCCATTGCTGCTCATTATGATTATAAGATATGGCAAATGGATGTCAAGACGGCGTTTTTGAACGGCCATCTTGAAGAGACTATTCATATGGTCCAACCAGAGGGTTTTGTGGTTAAAGGCCAAGAGCAGAAAGTATGCAAATTGCAAAGGTCCATTTATGGGCTTAAGCAAGCTTCTAGATCTTGGAACATCAGATTTAATGAAGCCATAAAATGTTATGGTTTTGAACAAAATTTAGGTGAATCTTGTGTCTATAAGCAAAAGGAAGGAAATAAAGTGGTCTTCTTAGTTCTTTATGTGGATGACATTTTACTCATTGGGAATGATGTAGGATCTCTATCCAAAATAAAGAACTGGCTAGCCAGCCAATTCCAAATGAAGGATTTGGAAGAAGCAAGCTACATTCTTGGCATCCAAATTATACGGGATCGCAAGAATAGGCTTTTGGCATTGTCTCAGGCATCGTATATTGACAAGGTGCTTGTTAGATTTGTGATGCAAAACTCTAAGAAAGGTAATTTACCTACTCGACATGGAGTTCATCTTTCTAAAGAGCAGTGTCCTAAAACACCGCAAGAGGAGGAAGATATGAGACGGATTCCCTATGCTTCGGTAGTTGGTAGTTTGATGTATGCAATGTTGTGTACAAGACCCGACATCTGCTTTGCAGTGGGAGTGGTTAGCCGATATCAGTCAAACCCAGGATTGGATCACTGGGTTGCAGTCAAGCATATTCTAAAATATCTGAGGTGTACGAGAAACTATATGCTGGTATATTCCAGTAGGGATTTGATTCCTGTTGGATATACAGATTCTGATTTTCAATTAGATAGAGACTCTAGGAAGTCTACTTCTGGAGCGGTGTTCACTTTGGAGGAGGAGCCATTATATGGAGAAGTGTCAAGCAAACCTGCATTGCTGACTCAACCATGGAGGCTGAATATGTAGCGGCTTGTGAAGCAGCTAAGGAGGCAGTCTGGCTTCAGGAATTCTTGAAAGATCTAGAAGTTGTTCTAGATATGCATGAACCAGTTAGACTCTACTGTGACAACAGTGGCGCAGTAGCCAATGCCAAGGAACCCAGAAACCACCGTAAAGGAAAGCATATAGAGAGAAAATTTTATCTTGTGAGAGAGATTGTCAGTAGAGGAGACGTTTCAGTTGAGAAGATCGCATCTGTGAACAATATAGCTGATCCGTTTACTAAGACATTACCAGCTCGAGGTTTTGAGCTACATCTTGATGGGATGGGACTTAGAGACATGTCTCATTTGCTTTAGGGAAAGTGGAAGATTGTTGGGATATGTGCCCATAAACAAATGACATTTATTATTTACTGAATATTTAAGAAATTTTTAATATTATACTTGCATGCATGTTATGATGCTTTATAAATATCAAAAATCCTGGATTATTTAAATGTGACTTTAAATATTGTATATAAGTGTTATATACAGAGGATAATATTTAAAGTAAAATAATCTAAAATTATCCGTAATTATAAATTAAAGTTGCAATCGGGATCTTTAATTTAAAATTAGTAGTGCGGTTCATTACATTCTGAATGAAACGATCTTATCCGGATTGTTGATAATGAGATTATCGGAATGAAAGCACTTTATATAATTTGATTATATAGGACTGGAACATGATTAATTATGAATCTCTAATAAATTCCGTTGTTAAAATAGAGGATTCAAAATTAATCAATGATGGTCATATGTGAATCGATCTTAATTTTGAGTAATTAATAGACTCCTACTTATTGTATTATATTTTTTGACTTACCGGGTAATGGCACAGAAACATAGTGTCAAATTCTTGGTATATTGAAATATAATAACATAGGTAGCCGAGAATATTAATATACAAGATGAAATCCATGGACGGTTCCCATAAGTGTTGATTCGGGACTTGAATAATAAGAGCGCTCAATTTATGATTGGATCATAAATATATTATTCATTATAGAATCAATGGTACTTATGGATAAAGACGTGATTAAAGAGGTTAACGAAAAATGCCTAGCTTTAATCATGAACCGTTTATGAGGATTGATTTATATGCAGTGACTATATCAATGGACGATTCAAATCCTTATGAATATAATTAATTTTATAATTTTAAGAGTGCAATTCCAAATTTTTAGTGGAGTAATTTGGAATTAATAATTTTGATATTTTAATTAAGATGTTAATTGAATGTTAAAATTATTGGAGCTTAGAATTATAATGTCCATAGTTCCTCTGGATGGCTCCATTAAATTATGTGAACTTTATGATATGTTGGGTTGAGTTATTAATTTGGAATTGAGAATTCTAAATTATTTTTCATATAGAAATTATTTGGATTAATTTCTATTATACGGTGTGTTTGGGAACACATCGTAGGCATATTCCACGAGAAGAGTCTACGTGGAAATTTATTTAGTTATTGAAGAAATAAATATGGGATCGTGAGAGAGCCTTTCTCTCTCCGTAACGTCCCATGATAAATATGTCGAACCAATAATTGGTTGTTGGATCGATATGCGTTAAAGTAATTCCAAGAGTTGGAACTTATCTTTAAGTTTTAATTAATTGATTAATTAATTAAAGGGGTTGATAGTTGTTATTTTTTGTGAATATAAGATTCACGAGAGACAGAGAAGGACATTGGAACAACAATGATCAACCACAGAGAGTTCCTCCTTCAACTTCACTTTATCTCATGAGTTGAGAATAAAAAGTGAATTAAACTCAGTTGTGTGATTTTAATCAAACCCAAAGGAACGCCCACTCGTTCGTGTTCATATAATCTGGAGAACGTTTGGAAAGATCCGTGGTGATCAAAGGATTTGGTGATTCCAAGGTATGTTCATGAAGAACAAAAGGTCGATTTCTTAATCTCCTTTTTATTTTGTTATTAAATTAATACGGTATAGATCGCGCTAACTCAATTTTTAAGATATGTGATTTGATCCGTATCTTGTTTCCGCTAAGATAAGTGATTTGATCCTTATCACGCTTCCGCAAACATCTCAGAATCGTTCTGAGATAACCTTCACTCTTGCCATTCACTTATTGGCTTTTGTTGTTTACTTGGCTCATCACCTATTAGAAATCTAGAAACAAAATATTGTCTCCCATACTTCAACAGAATCAGAATATCAAGCTATGACTGTAGCTTGTTGTGAGATTGTATGGCTTCAATCCTTGCTTATGATTTGGTATTCATACATGTACTCCAGCTTTTCTATATATATTGTGATAATCAAGTTGCTCTTCATATAGCTCCCATTTTCATGAGTGGATGAAGTATAATGAAGTTGGCTGCTATTTTGATCATGATAAACTATAACAACGTTTGATTCATACTACTTATGTCTCCATTACTCAATAGATTGCAGTCTTATTCACCAACCCTTTAAACCAAGATCAATTTCGTCATGCTCTTCACAAGTTAGATGTTCATGATATTCACACTCAAACTTAAAGGGGAGTTCTAAAGTAGATTGCATAAATCTTGAGATATACAAGAAAATATTACGACTATCTTACTATAGTTATTTTCTTATATCATCCACAATCTTTATAATATTTTTTCATATTAGCAAATTCAATTTTTTTATAATATTATTATATATTTTTCCCTTATCAAGAAGATTTAGCAATCTCTTTATGATACTATTATGCATTTTTACTTTCTTAATAGATTATGCAATCCCTATGATATTGTATCAAGGATTGACCAAAATTTGTATATAAATGTATGATATTGTGTCAAGAATTGGTCAATATTTGCATATAAATGTATAGTATATTAAATGAAGCTATGATAATTTTCTTCTTCTAAAACTTTACATATTTATTAGTAACTCTCCCATCAAACAAGAAGAGGAAGCTCAGAAAAAAGAAAAATAGAGTGGACTAATTTCACATATTGAGTGGGATATGGTTTAGGTTTCCATGGGTAATGAAGATCAAGATAAACCCAAATTTATTTTTATCTTGGCCAATATAATAAATAAAAGAATCGATGAGCATAGAAATATTTTAATATATCGATGGATAATATTAAAGGACTAGGCTACTAGACTGACTTTGTATGTTGAGTGGAATGTCGTTTAGGTCTTCCATATTGCAATATTTTTATATATCAGATGTATCGGTGGGTGGTGAAGACTGAGATAAACCTAGATTTATTTTTATCTTCACCAATATAAGAAATAAAAGAATCGATGAGTATAGAGATATTTAATATATCGATGGAAATTTTTGGATTAAGATATGAAAACCTCGATCAATATAGTAAATATAGATTAAAAATACATTTAAATATTAACTTTAAATTTTATTAGAAAAATTATTTAAAAATAAAATTGTGATTATGAAATATGGATTTTATTGATCCATATCTTAGATTACACACACACACACACACACACACACATACATATATATATATATATATATATATATAAGACTAGATAATGCAAGCAACATTAATATCAAACGTGTGTTTGATGTAGATATAAAACAAGGTCTCGTTCGAGATAAAAATGTTGAGAAAACTTTGTAAGGTGGCTGGAGTGCATTGCATAATAGATGTTAAAATTCTTGCAAAAGGCCTATCTTTCAAGAGAAGGTGCAAACCCGGTAATAAATTGGACA
Organism: Calamus simplicifolius; assembly: GCA_900491605.1. Lineage (NCBI taxonomy): Eukaryota > Viridiplantae > Streptophyta > Magnoliopsida > Arecales > Arecaceae > Calamus > Calamus simplicifolius. The sequence continues at coordinate 81,703 of UESW01000041.1, read as the reverse complement.
GAGAAAATACACCAAGTTCTAATGTCCCCTTACGTCCCCTTGCGATCCGTCACCTCAGCATGGTAATAAATTTACAATAGGTTTTAATATTTGCACTTGTCAGTCATCACTCATGATGTTTTAGCTTGAATCATCTTGGCATTGTATTGTGTTGGCATTCCCAACATTTCACCCTTGACAAATGCATCTGAATCAAGGCAATTCGAATGAAACCATGAATGCAACTAGTTTAGGTATTTGACCAAAGAACCCAAGAAAATTTCAATTCCAATATAATTTCTCTTTTATGTTATGATAAATAATAATAATAGGGCATGTGCTAGTCAACAAATAATAATTATAATTAATAAGATTATTAGGAAACATCAATGACTCCTTGACAAGTATGTCTAGGGCGTGCATCCATGGACATGTCCTAATGTGAACAGCCAATATTGCGACGCATTTTTGGGCATCGCAATATTGCGACGCATTTTTATGCATCGCAATATTGCGATGCAATTTGCGTCGCATATTGTGACGCAATTTGGAGTCGTGAATGCGTCGCTAAATTGTGACGCATTATCTTTTGTCGCAAAATAGTGACTCATTTTTTGCGTTGCAATTTCGTCGCTATTTAGCGATGAAATTGCGATGGATGGCTATTTGCGATGAAATTTACAGCGACGGCCAAAATGCGTCGCTAAATGGATTTAGCGACGCATTATTCATTTAGCGATGCATTAGCGACCCATTTTGGCATCGCTAAAATGAATTTTTCTTGTAGTGATGTTTAAGAAAAGTGAGATCATGGTTTTTAATTGCTCCGTTCACTGTCTGAAAAAATCCATTCAATAGGATCAAAGGATATGCTAAATAGGACCCCATTGATAAGCTGATCTGGCCATTATTAAGGAAAGCTTTTAATTGATTAGATCAATAGGGTTAATTAGGATGGTAGCAATTGATTTGGTCACATGATTAGGGTTCCTAAATAGATAGAAGTTGGGGATTCTAATTTGATTAGGAATCTCGATCATAAGATTGGATCTTATGAAAGTTAAGTTAATTAAAATTAATCTAAAATTTACATATATGATATGTAACCAAGCATGATATAAATGTAGTATATGCATGATAGAACCTAGATGTGTTAAATCCTCCACGAATATTAAGTCATTAACCTTCCATTGTTTACATGATACAAATCATTAGGTCATGAGATTTATTATGCCAAAGCCAAAGTCGAGTGTACCTATAAGGAGTTGATTAGAAATAATGGGTTGACTTAACTAGATTAACTGGCATAATTGGCCAAAGTCAGAGTCGGTCTAATCTAGAGGCTAAGTTTAGGGTGATCACATACGGATGTAATTGACAAGGCAATATCTCTTAAATGATTTAGGAGTCACATTTGATGTGATTGATGAATATCTACCTAAATTGGCTTACTAAGATTTATTGTGCCAAAGCCAAAATCAAGGTAAGTCAATTTGAGGGTCTAGCCTACTAAAAAATTATTTGATAATTTTTTAAGATTAATAGAGAGGGCTATTGAGCTCGATAAAATAGTGTAAGTAATCGATTTAATTAAAAATTTTATAATTACCATATTAAATTGATGATTTGCATTCATAATAATCGACTCATTCTATTTTCTATACAATTGTAAGAGACACATGAGTGTGAACATTAACCTTAGAGGTAACCTGAAGTCCAACAAGTTGATCGAACCTAATTTTTCTGATTGGCTAAGGAATATAGCCAAGGAAAAATATCACTTCTATGGTAAGGATAGGCACTGGAAGCGTAACTGCAGGGCTTATCGGGCCAGCTGAAAAATAAGAAGCATACGGATGCTTCTACATCATTGAGATATTTTCTTCTATTACTTCTTATTCCACTTGGGTATTGGATACCGGTTATGGGTCTCATATTTGTATTAATATGAAAATGATAAGAAATAGTAGAAGATTAGAAAAGATGAAATGATCCTATGTATGAAAAATGGAGCAAAGGTTGTTGCATTAGCCGTAAGAATTTATTCTTTATCTTTGCCTATAGGGCTTGTAATTGAACTTAGTAATTGTTATTATGTTCGAATATAACAAAGAATATTATATCCATTTCATATTTAGTGATGGATGGGTATTCATTTGAAATTGAAAATAAAAGGTATTTCTATTTTTTGAAATGAAATGTTCTTTGGTTCTGCTGAATTGTTCAACAGAATTTATGTTCTTAATCTTCAAGCCCCTATTCTCAATATTGAATCAAAAGATTAAAATCAAATAATTCTAGGGACTCGTACCTATGGCATTATCGTCTAGGCCATGTAAATCAAAAGCGTTTAACCAAGTTACATAAGGATGGATAGTTGAGCTCATTCGATTGGAAATTGTTTGAGGAATGCAAATCATGCTTATTTGGCAAGATGATCAAGTCACCTTTTACTGAAAAAGACGAGCAAGCAACTGAATGTTTGGGTTTAGTACATTCGGATGTATGTGGACCCATCAACATTCAAGCCATAGGAGGTTTTTCTTATTTTATCACATTCAGAGATGACCATAGTAGATATGGTTATGTGTATCTAACGAAGCACAAATCTGAAGCTTTGAAAAGTTTAAAGAATTCAGATGTGAAGTAGAAAAATAAACTGGTAAAAGTATTAAGATAATTCGATCAGATCGAGATGATGAAAACTTAAGCCATCAGTTCGTAGATTATTTAATGAAGAATGTGATTCTCCCTCAATAGACTCCTCCTAGTATACCATAGCACAATAGTGTATCAGAAAGGAGAAATCTAGATTTATTTTTATCTTCATCAATATAAGAAATAAAAGAATCTATAAGTTTAGAGATATTTTAAAATATCGATAGATGTTTCTAGGTCGAAAATGAAAGCTCCGATCAGTATAGTAAATACAGATTTAAAATACATTTAAATATTAAATTTAAATTTTATTAGAAATTATTTTAAAATAAAATTATGATAATAAAATATAAATTTTATTGATTGAAATCTTAGATTATATATGTGTGTGTGATGAGATAATGCAACTGACATTAATATCAAACATTTGTTTGATATAGATATAAACCAAGGTCTCATTCGGAATAAAAATGTTTGAGAAAACTTTGTAAGGTGTCTTGAGTGCATTGCACAGTAGAGGTTAAAGTTTTTGCAATCTAGAGCCTATCTTTCAAGAAGAATATATCAAGGTGCAAACCTAATATCAAATTGGAGAGAGAAAATACACCAAGTTCTAGCGTCCCCTTGAATGTATCACCTCAGCATGGTAATAAAATTTACAATAGGTTTTAATATTTGCACTTGTGAGTCAGCACTGATGTTTTAGATTGAATCATCTCGGCATAGTATTGTGTTGGCATTCCCAATATTTCACCCTTGACAAATGCATCCTAATCAAGGCAATTCGAATGAAGCCATGAATACAACCAGTTTAGGTATTTGATTGAAGAACCAAGAAAATTTTAATTCCAATATAATTTCTTTTTTTTTTTGTTATGATAAATAATAATAATGCTAGGCATAAGCTAGTCAATAAATAATAATAAGATTACTAGCAAACATCAATGACTCCTTGACAAGTACGTCTAGGGCGTGCATCCATAGACATGTCCTAATGTGAACGGCCAAGACCGTCTGCCATCTCGGAGAATGGAAATGCGAATCTCGGCATACCAATTGTACCAATCATGCACCATATGATCCAGATACTTTGCCACAACCGTTACTTTCTTTTTTTCTATGCTGTTGAAAAAAGAGAGGAGAAGATTCCATCCCTCTCCAACGAGCAGGTATAGAAGAAAATGAAATGTATTTATATGGACAGTTAGAGGTTGGGAGAAGACCTGAAACGATAAGAGAGCGACTGCTTTGGTTACACTTGGTTACATCTCCATTCAGATCTGATCATATCTAAATTAGATGATGAGAGACGCATATCACTGTCCGACTCATTGGATCGTTTCTATGGGATCTCAACCGTCTACGTACTAAGATATGATGGGATTTAAACTTGGTTATTTGAGTCTAGTGAAGCTTTTATATGTATAATTTCAGAAAATGGGTAACATGTCATTAAGTCCATGCTTGGTTTTGCTTTAGAGCTACCAAAAGTACTTTTTGGAGGGTAAAAAGCTATTTTAGAAGATTAATGTATTTGATAAAATTTTTAAAATAGCTTTCTAATTTTTCTAAGGCATTTCTTGGCATAGATCGGAAAGCTATTCTTATTAGACTTCTAGATCGTAGATTAAAATAAATAGTAATAATTAATATTATAATATAGTAATATGATATGACTATGACAATATAATATAAATTAATGTAATATATTATATTTAAATATTATTATAATTATAATAAATTATGCAGTGTAAAATAAGTTATTATAGTAATATTATAGTATTATAAAATACTATACTATAGTTTGCAACTAAAATATTATTATTATATAATGCCATAATTTTTTTAATATTACTATATAATATATCACAATACTATCATATTGCATTATTAGATAATAATTAACATAATTTAAATAATATATTATAGTATAATTGTTAAATAATAGCAAAAGTATTATAATACTATAATATGTTTATATTTTAATATAATTATACTATAATACTATTATATAATGAGAATAATTTATATTTATGATTTTTAATATATTAGATAGCTAAAGATTATATAATATTTTTTATTACTTTTTTCTAAAAGTACTTTCTTAGCTTGGTTATAAACAAATATTAAGGTCTCAGTATTTTAAACATGCAACTATTAAATAACAAATAGTTTTTTTCTAAAAGCTTTACTTCAAAAGCTCTACTGTTATCGGCTTTATCAAATGAGGCCTAAATATCAATCTATTTAAAAAGGTAAAAGATGATGAAGGCTTTGTTAAGGATACCAAACCCTAGCCAACTCTTATACCCTAACTCTACTCTTTCTACCATCATTGAGTTTATCTCTAATAACTATATTTAGCTCTTAGCTACTGTGGACACCTCATGGCTAGAATCAAAAGAGTGATAAGTCCTCCTTACCCACTTCCACTTGTACAATTCCAAGCATCTCCTCTAAGTCCCCTACTTTCTTGGCCACTCCTGATGGAGTCGTTGGAGCTAGAATCAACGTTACACCCTAAATTTGGGATGAAATAAAGCGTAACAATCTGCCACATATTTGAAAATAAATTTTTAGCATGCAAAGTGCATATGTATAGTGATTACACATAATTAATTGAAATAAAGGGCTAGCTTCTACTTGACTTCCACTTATGTATCAGCCTCTGAAATAAAAAACAATAATAGAATTTTATAAGTTTTTACTCAATAAGTAACACTAAGCATAAATCAATGGATTAAATAAGCATTACATTATATAATCTTTTGGGTCATATCATATAACAACAATAATAATTTAAAATCATTATTTTAATAATTATAACATTTTATATTTATAATTTTCAATTTCATATCTACATTATAATAACTCTTCAATCATTTAACTACGGCCACATATAATTCCTATGATAGGACTAATACACCATATTAACCCTATTGATAAAGGTTTTTTCTTCAATATATTCTTCAAGGAGGTGGGTTCCAGTATCAATAATCAATAATCAATTATTCATAATAACTAAGAGTTTATGTAAATCAATTATATTTCATTTATCAATAATTCAATCATTCATGTTTAATAATTTTAATTTTAATATTTTATTTTTATTTATCATATTATTTTATAAAATTATTTTTATGTCGCTTCATATTTTAGAGTTCGACTACAGTGCTTTTATATTTCTTTTTCAAAAAATTAGCTTTCAATCTCATCATTTATCTTATACCACTCCTTCTTACTAAATTTTTTATAAATTATGGTACCATCCATGTATGGTCATAAGCATGGTAGCTAGTTTCTCATTTTATTATACACATCCATAAATGTGAGGCTAGGATGCTAGGCGTTGGAATTGCTATGGAGGAATAGGGTTTAAGATTTAAGGTTTAGAGTACCTATTCTTGGCCAGGTGATGCTAGCTTAGAGAAAGGTCAGAAAAAGGATAAAAGAGTAGAGGGGATGAAGAATCAACCTTATCGTGTCACCATATAAGGTGAGATTGTGTTGACACTTGACACGGTAGATCTAAATTTTGTTTAGGTCTACTTGGCATGCATACATCCAGCACTCCCTGACATAAGTGAAGACATTAATAATTTTTCTGACATCCATAGATCTAGCACTTACCTACATCATTGCTTTGGTAAACAGAGATTAAACGAATAATGCTATTATATTTATTATAATTCATTATTTCCTATAACACATTGTAATACTTATTATGCTCCGTTATAATAGAAAATAATGATCGATCATTATAATATTTATTTTATTCTTGAAATAATCTGTGTCTAGGTATATGTAGACAAGCGATAGCCAATATTTTTATGATAACAGTAAATAATGACATAATGAGCAGCTCTGTCATTCGGTTTAGTATTGCTTTCGGTACTCTAATTCTTTGTCGTTAGCAAAAGGATGAAAAGCAAGGGGAAAACAAAAACAAAAAAAAAAAAAAAATCAAAGCACTACGTACGGACATATCCGATCCTTAATGTCCACTCTGAGACGCAGGCACACAAAAAGGAACGGAAAAAACAGCTAATCGATATCCCCTAAATCCTTCAACTATATAAGTTTGGCTTGATGGTTTTTTTCTTTTTAATTTTTTTTTAAAAAACTCTTGGCTACGATTTCTAAAGAACTTAATTTTTTTAATTTCATACAGAATAAGAGTCCCAGATCTTGATCTCTATCTCTATTGTCATAAAGATAAAAGCGTTTAGACCAGATTTTTTTTCTTTAAATCTAGATATTTTAAGTAAATTTTGTAATTAAAATGAGATCAATGATCAATAATATCTATAATAGACATTGGATGTAATTAAGGAAGAGTAGAGTCCCAATAAATCATTCATTGAGATTAAGGCCTTGTTTGACAGATAGATTAGTAGAAAGAAGTTAATTTTTCCTCTTATTTGTCCTTTTTTTTGCCCTCCCTCTCCATTTGGCACGTCCAACAATAAATGCATCCTCCCCCACCCCTTTTTGTGTGTATCTAGGATGAACATATTACCCAAATTTTATATAAATATAAGCAAAAGAATTAGTAAATACGATATCTCTCAATTGATCGGGAATACAAAAATAGAGTTCTAATGAATCCTACCCACCTAATAAGCAATTAGAGAGCTATCCGATCGGCATCTCTATTTACCTCTTTGTATATATGGGTCCCCTGAAATAAAATAGGTTCAAGGCTATTCTCCAAGCATCATGAAGTAAAAAACATGAGCCTCCACTTATTTAAATATTCAATTAATCACTATTTTGGAATCATCTTGTAGTAAATTATGAAGTCCTTGAGCTTTGTAATAGCAAAGTTATATCCTTTCCAATCCACCCACAACTCAACCATAAGTGCTGTCGTATTATATAATTGTACTCTTTCAGCAACAACTAATGACTAACTAGAGCTTCTTGTAATAAATCCTACTCCTTCATGCTTTTCATTATCAATCACGCTACCATCAAAAAGCATCCTTCCCTTTTAACCTTAGGGTCATCCATCAATAAGAAAGGTTTTGCTAATTATTTTTTGTTCTCCTATATAAAAGAAAAAATAATTGAGTACTTCTGATTTAATCAATAGAAATGGTTCATAAGAAATTGAAAGTGAAGAATAGAAGACCTACCTCTGTTGTAGGGAAAACAATGGATCTCATCGATTGATGTTAGAGGCTATTAGAGCCTCCTATGTACCATGCTCCAAGCTATATCGATGGAGAGGAAAGAAGTCACAGATGAGGGAGAAGAGAGACTCTCAACTCATCATCTGAACCTTACCTTTCTTATAAACAGAGACACACTTTGTTTGGTACTGCCTTATTGTAAGCTCCTATGCCCCCCATCCCCATCCCCCTCCTTGCATGCCCCTTCCTGTTAAATCTAACTATTTTAAAGTAAATTTTTTAGTTAAAATGACATAATCAATAAACCATAACCATTGATCTACTTCTACCTTTATTTTCAACTACGTAAAAGCTCTAACATTTTACTTTCTCTTAAAATTGTTCGACAAAAATTACTTTTTGATAAGATTGTTTTATTTTTTGATTGGTTGAGGCTTCCTTCTTTTTGATGAGAATTGCTAATTATTTAACATTTCTAAACTACATCTAAATCATATAAACCCAAAAGTTTAAGCTATAAAAGCTATGATGCATACTTTAATACCATCTATCACAAATTTACAATCCAAAAAAACTTAAGCTATTTGGTGGAGGATTGGTTCGAACTAGTAAACTCATATAATATATCATCATTAGTTGATTTAAAAATATGGCATGGCATTCCCTATAATACACCATGAATGATGAAAGTAGGAGATCAATGAAATACCTACTACTCATAAAAAACCTACCTTGCTATCCCAAGTATCATAAAACTTAATTCACTATGATTTAGTTTTTATTTAAAATACTAAGTCCATACAATCTTTTCTTCTTGTTAGTGTCTTTGGATCTCATGAATCAAAGCAATTTCTTCTTATTTCTAGTCTCTATTTAATTCCAATACCTTTTTATCATTGTTCTTACTTATTAAGGTTTATTTTTGTTGTTGTTATTTTGTATATGCATAGAATATGATGGTCTATTTAATTTAATTTTTCATCATGAATTGTTAACTTTTATTATGTTAGTTGAGACATTATTGTTTCATTTTGTAGCAAAGAAGCAATGATTTTTGTTGGATTCGACACTTATATATATATATATATATATATATATAAAGAGATATGGTTATTAATGGGTGAAACATTAGCGAAGTAAAAGTTGATTTCCCATCTTGGTAGTCCTTTTTTCTCTCTCCTTTCATCCGGTGCAACCAATAACGAAGCCATCATTCTCTTTTTTTGTTTGTAGGATGAATATATTATACCACTATTATATAAATACATTTAGCAAAATTAGTAAATAAGAGATCCCACAATTAATTAGGAACAAAGGAGATGGAGTTCCAATGAGTCCTACCCACCTAATGAGCAACAAAAGAAGCTACCCCCTCCAAAGTGCCATTTACCTCTCTATATAAATGGATTGCTTAAAATGAAATTAGGTTTGAGGCCATCATCAAAATATCATGAAGTAGAATATGAGCCTCCTTGTGCTCGCCATTGGTTTAGATATCCAATTGATAACTATTTTAGAATCACCTTCCAGTAAAATACATGAGGTCTTGAGTTTGGTAGTAGCAAAGTTAAGTCTTTTCCAAGCCACTCACAACTATACCATAGGCATTGTAGTATTATATAGATGTACTCCCCCTATAGCAACTAATGATTGGCCAGGGCTCCGTATAATAAATCTCACTTCTCCATGCTCTCCATCATCAATCGCATCATCATCAAAAGTGTCCTTCCCTTTTAACCTTTGGCTCATTTACTAATGAAAAGGTTTTTTCTATTTACTTCCTATTCTCCTATATAAACGGAAAATAATTGAGTACTTTTAGTTTCATAAATAGAGATGGTTAGTAAGAAATTTAGGGCATGAGAAGGGAAAAAGCTAGGGAGGATGGTGTGAGGGATGCTCATAAAGAGTGGTTTATACTAATTAATTAGTTATTCTTTTGAAAGATTAATATCTCATTTGGCAGAGTTTTTGAATGCCTCAAGCAAGCCTTTGGATGGATAAAAGTATTTTTTATTATTTTTAATATGCTCAATAAAATTTTTAAAAGTACTTTTAAGATAATAAAAATAAAATAAAATCTTTATCTAAAACAACTCAAATTAATTTGAAGCTTTTTTTTGAAAAGCTCTACTTGAAAAATCTATTTTCACTAGATTTGAAGATTTTGGATTCGAACTAGAGGAATAATAACACTTAATGTTACAATATAATAGTAATATTAAATGAATATAAAATAAAATATATCATAATATTATAAAATACTATAATAGTTTCCTAATATAATTTTATTATATTATATAATGAAATAATTTTGTAATTTTACTATAATAATATATCATAGTATAATGATATTATATTATTAGATAATAATTATCATAGTTTTAATATTACATTATAATATGGTTATTAAATAATAACAAACTAAAATAAAATATTATTATATTATGATATTTTTATACTATATTATAATACCGTAATATGATATATTTTAATATTATTATGATATGTATTGTTACATCATATATATATTTTTAAAATAATTTATAAATTTAGAATAATTCATGATAATAGTTTTTAATATGTTAGATAGTTGAAAGTACTATGTAATATCTTTTATCACCTTTATACTAAAAACACTTCTTGAGACTGATTACAAAACAAATGATAAAGCCTCATAGCATTTTAAAGATATAGTTTTTTAATAATAAATATGTTTTAAAAAGTTTTATTTTTAAAAGCTTTTCTGCCAATAGCTCCATCAAATTGAGCATAAATGGCCTCCATGATAATTTTGTATGGAATCCTAAGCTTCACTCTTTGGCATCTCATTTATTATAAATAATTAACTAAGTAAAAATCTGCATGTCGACTAGATATAATCCTCATTGGTAAGGCATTAATCATATATTTTGTAAGGCATTATTAATACATAACCATTAGCTCCATACAATCTCCATTGACAAGGCGTCGGATATAATTAGCTACATTCCAAACTTCATAATATAACATATTTGATTGCAATCTATATAGTATCAATTCATAGTTAGAAACATGTTTAAAACCAAATTCGAAACATATTTGCATAATATTTGATATATATATATAGGTAGACTTGACTACATTCGAATATAGCCAAGCCTATATTTGATCATCTCTTTCATTCTTAAATTTACACAGTTCATGAATCCCAAGAATGAAAAAGTAAAAAGGATGGGATGGCTTTAGATCCATAGAGATTCAAAGATGAGAAGGTGACCAGATTCTAGACTTGGTTATATTCAAATATAGTTAAATCTTTTTTTCTCTCTCTCCCCCTATATATATAGACCTATTTTTATTAGAATATCAATGTCAAAGCATTATGATGGATTCAAAAATTTTAAAGCTTTGATATCAATATTTTAATAAAAATAGGGGTGTGTGTGTATATATATAAGACCTAAGAACGATGGATCATCACTTATCTTATTGCTATTAATCATAGCAGTGACAAATAATTTTGATTATTCTCTTTATAATGAATCACTTAATTTATGGGCATAATTATCAAACAAATCTAATTATCAAACACATCTAACTCTAAATGCCATCTTCAGAATACAACTTGAAATCAATAATGGGTTCTTTTAGGGGGAACAATAGCATTAAATTTCTACTAATACAAATAAGCTTGCATGAAAGAGGAAAATCTTAGTCTTCCTTTAACCACTTTGCACAGGGTTGAAGTCTGACATTTTGACAAGCAAGGAATCTCTTTAAGGTTAAAAGAAAGTCTTCAAAAATTTTATTAATATATTTTATATTAAAATATTCCAACTAGGTTATATTTATGGAGAGTTCCTTTTAAGTTAATACGTTAAAACTAATATATTTTCTATTTTTAGTAGAATACCAATTTCTTAAATAAAATTAAAAAGATAAATATCAAATAACTATCTAAAAATAAATTTTTAACTTTTAATTAGATTTTTTATCTCATTCAATAAGATTTTCTTAAAGAAAGAAATATAAATTTAGGTAAAAATTTGTGAACAAATTTTCTTAAATTATAGAAATGATATTTTCAATATAATTTTATGAAAGATCGTTAGTATTCACATTCATTTATTAAATTATCTATAATTTCTTCATTTGCACTTCATTTTAGGTCATTTAAAATGCACTATAACGACAGCTCGATTTTGGACATTATGAAAGTAGAGTTACTTGAGACTTTTAATTTTTTAGCTCTAATAAAGTTTCTTTTTAATTGATGTACATTGAGTTGGGTATTACTAAGTCAAATCTAGAGTGGGTATTAATTATGGGTGATTCTAATCTATTTAACAAGTCTAATGGACTGCCTTCTATAAAGAAGGATAGCCAAATATCAAGAGTGTATCTTTCTTGCGTTCCATCTATAAATTTCTAGATGCCTTGAAAAAGCAGCCAAAGCAGCTATATATATATATATATATATATGGGCTTCTTTCGATTATTTATTCACCAAGAGTAATATGACCATTAATAGCTAATAACTTAAAACGTACCCTAACAATTAATGCGAAAAGGTCATAATCGCCTCTTCAATGGTATTAAATAGAAGAGGATTCTCAAACTTAGCAAGACTTGCTGTCTGATATTCCATCAACTGTTGTATAGTGGAGCTCTTTATCTGATCTCATACTTCTCATAATTCCGAAAAAGCTATGCAATTAACTGGCTAGCTAGCAGGTTATATATGCAGCCATACAATAGTAAAGTGTAATGGTGCCATGTCCGAGAATTTACTTTACTTGAGTTTATTGGATGTACTTCTTTTATTAAAAGTGACTAGTTGGGTTGAACCCCATTAATTTTTTCTCCCTTTTGAGGAAAGCAAGAGACGAAATCAAGAATAAAGATATCAGAAATTGAAAACCCCAAATTGGAGCTAGAGGGTTAAAAAAAAAGTAATAACAAGAGCTATAAAATTTGAATTTCAAGCAAATAACCTTGAATAAAAAAAGAATATATATATATATATATATATATTGACCACAGTGCTCGTCTGGTTATTGCTTTAAGATTTGTGCTCGCGGCGCTTTCGGCTTGATCTCCGGCGATCTCGGGTGATCCCGATGCTCTTCTTCCCTCTAGTTTCTCTGAGACTGTCTCCGTCTGCTTCTATGGCAACGGATCGAACTTAGGCTGCTCCTAAAGCATGGAATAGGGGACCGGCTTCGGGGTTTGAATGGGTTTCCTCTTCCCCATCACCGACGAAGGTTGCAGAACTTGAGGGATGCTTCCCAAACATCATCCAAATTCCTTCCGTGCTGCTGGACGCGTCTGGTGCCTGCTAGAAGGAGAGAGCCATCATAGCTCGGACGTTCCACCGTTGGATTCCACCAGAAGCCTTCATCCGGGAATTCAGGCGCACGAGCATCTCCGGTGAAATCCATCCGGTATGTCTTGCTCACCGCTGTTTTATATTTTGGTTTGAGCACTCTGGTGCCAAGGATTTGGTGTTAGCTCGCCCGTGGGTTGTCAATGGGGAGCTTGTAGCTATGGAGAATTGGCGCCCTGAGTTTATTCTGGCCAGCGACTCCGTCTCCTCGGCCCTCCTCTGGGTGCACCTGCCTGCTTTGCCTTTGGAGTTCTGGAATGAAGTCGTGCTTGAAGCTATTCTAGCGCCGACAGGTCAGTTCGTCTTCTCGGATCCAGCCACTCAGTCTTTGTCCAGGGGTGCATTTGCTAGAGCCTGCCTCAGAGTGGATCTCCGGCGGCCACTCTGGCCTGGTGTGAGAGTTCAGGGATTGGCCTCTCCCTTCTGGCAGCAATTTTAGTACGAACACATGGTTGGAATCTGCCCCTGCTGTGGTTCTCTTCATCTCTCTGGCCCCTGTTCTATGTCGTCTATGTCTATGGATGCTGAGTAGGCTTCGACGGGACACTTGTTTGGCCCCTGGATGTCAGCTTATCATCGATGAAAATCCCCCGCTTCAGTGAGGAAGGAAGCTGCGCAAGCTTCTGGGTCACCCCCTGCAGTCCCGAATCCCCCTTCGTCTACAGTAGTAAGGATTGGGTCTTCGGCTAACGGGTGGACTTCTCCTATTAAGCTGGCTTGCCGACGTTCCCTCAAGGCTGATAAGATCCGTGCCAATGTTACATTGGCCCCTGGACAGCTCTTGGGTGGCTTGGTTTCGGATGTTAGGCCGACTGTGGGTGACTCTGATTCTGATGGCGTGCCGGTTGGGAGCATCCGTGCCGGTCAAGAAGCTACAGGGAAAGCTGAAGTTCAGATATCTGCAGCCTCTCATGAGGTGATCCCCGAACCTCATATTCTAAAATTAAAGAATCCTTTTGCCCCCCTAGATATGGGCAATGTGGATTGTGGGCCAGTGGCCAGGTTGGATGCTAACCCGGGTCCTTCCAAATGGGCTAGGCCGGAGGAATCCCTTCATATGAGATCTATTTCTAAAAATGGACATCAGAAAGGGAAGGGTAGCTCTTCTAAGTCCAAGGACATGAAGACAATGCTATCCACTTCTGATCCTCTGATCCCTGGCAAGGATCCTACCAATTTGGTTGGCAAGCCCGACAAGGCCTCTTATAGTCAGGTCACTGATTGTGGAATGAACTTGGGTCAGTCATCTAAGGGTGAGATCCATCGCCATGATTAGATCCTAGCCAGCCTCAAGTCAGCTATTATGGATCAGTCTATGGAATCAGCTCTCCCTGCGGCAGAATCTCGGTCTTTGGATTCTATTTCTGAGGCAGGTTCCCAGGGGGTCGACAATCTCCAGATGAATTGCACTACCCAGTCGGTAGTGAATGGTTTTATGTCTATTGGGCATTCTTCTGACCAGGCTATGGTTGATGATCAGGGTGGGTCCCACCCTCCTCCCACTATCAAATGAAAATCCTAATTTGGAATGTTAGAGGAGCTTGAAAACCTTCTTTTCGATCCTCCTTTGGTAGACTGATGCAGATACACAATTGTGATATATGTATTCTTTTGGAGACCCGGTTATCGGGGGATAGTCTGGTCCGGTTTCGGAGACAGGCTTCCAGAACGTGGTCCTCTTATGCTGTGGAGTCTAGTGGCCTATCTGGTGGGATGGTGGCTTTCTAGAGGCACTCTTCGATTACGGTGATGGCTTTTCACCAATGTAATCAGCAGATTGCTCTTCTTATTACTGAGGGCTCTTCCAACCCCTAGCTTTTATTTGGAGTTTATGCTAGTACTGATTTCAGGGATCAACGAGCTCTATGGGATGAGAGTCTCTCTCTTCTTGATCAGGGCATTCCTGCTATCATGGCTGGGGACTTTAATTACATTACTGCTTCTAATGAAAAGCGTGGCGCTAGGCGGGTTACGGAGTCACCTGCTATATCAGAGTTTAGATCCTTCATCTCCTCAGCTGGTCTGCTAGACCTCGGTTTCTTTGAATCCCAATTTACCTGGTGTAATAATCGCCAGGGGTCGGCTAGAGTCTGGGAAAGACTAGATAGAGCCTTGGCCATTGCTCAATGGACTCAGATGTTCCCCTCTACCAATGTCACTCACCTGCCTCGCATTGCCTCTGATCACTGTCCGATCTTGATCTCCACGGTCACTAATTCTCTAAGGCAATATCAGTTTATATTTGAGCAATTTTGGACGTCCTACCCCTCAGCTCGGTCTATTGTTGGCCAGGTTTGGCATTTACCGATGCGTGGTAATGCGACCTATCATCTCTCTAGGTGGCTTGAGTTGGTTAGACGTCGCCTAATGAGATGGAATAGAGTTGAGGTTGGGAACCTTGTGAGAAACATCGAGCAGGTGGAAGCTGATATTGCTATCTTTCAGGATAGGGAGGATCAGGATGGCTGTCTCCCTGATCCTGACCTCTTCACTCTTCGATCCAAGCTTGCTCTTCATCACTCTCTACTACTGCAGTAGGAGTCCTACTGGAGGCAGCGATCTAGAGTTCAGTGGCTTCGGGAGGGGGATTGCAACACCAGATTCTTTCATCAGGCTACCCTGAAGAGAAGGGCAGCTAATAGGATTTGGCGTTTGGTTGATGAGGAGGGGAATTCTCAGGAGGATGCTGTTAGTATCCGGGATCAGTTGCTTCAGTTCTTTCAATCTAGATGGACGGAGACTTCAGGTATGGGAGCTCCTGTCTTTCCGGTTCCTTCAGCAGTAAAGGTCTCTGATCTCCAAAACAACCTGCTGACCAGGCCCATCAGTGCTGATGAGATTCGCATGGCCTTATGGGATCTTGGGCCTGATAAGGCACCAGGACCGGATGGTTTTCCACTATTATTCTTCCATTATTATTGGGATATTGTTGGTCAGGAGGTCACCCAGGCTATCCAGAGTGCTTTCCTATCTAAAGCCATTCCTTCTGATTGGAACCAGACGCTCATCACACTGGTGCCGAAGCCTTCTGACGCCTCTTCCCCTCATCACTTTTGGCCGATCAGTCTTTGCACTACCTTATACAAGGTTTGTGCATGACTTTTAGTTTCCCGTCTGTGGGTGGTTATTCCTCAGCTTATCTCTTCTGAATAGGGGGCTTTCATCAGAGGCCAAAGTATTTTTGATAATTTCCTTATTGCCCAGGAGTTTATGCATGATCTACTGAGAGCCCCGGTCCGGCAGTGCCTTATGGCTGTGAAGTTAGATATGGAGCGAGCCTATGACAGGATGAGTTGGGTCTTTCTATATTAAACTCTGCTTGAGTTTGGTTTCCATGAGCTGTTTATAGATTGGATCATGGCCTGTATCCGGGAGCCATCATTCTCTCTGTTAGTTAACGGTGTGCAGACCACTTCTTTTTAGTCTACTATCGGTCTGAGGCAGGGATGCCCTTTATCCCCATTTCTGTTTGTTCTTGCTGCGGACCATCTTTCTCGTGCTTTTCATCAGGCACAGCAAGATAGTCGTATAGCCCGCTTTATGGCTGCTTCCTCGGGGCCCGCTGTCTTCCATCTTCTTTTTACAGACGACTGTATTCTCTTGGGCCAGGCCTCTCTATATAATGCTGTTTGTTTTGCCTCTATCATTCAGTGCTATTGTCATGCTTCTGGC
Source organism: Calamus simplicifolius (assembly GCA_900491605.1). Classification (NCBI taxonomy): domain Eukaryota; kingdom Viridiplantae; phylum Streptophyta; class Magnoliopsida; order Arecales; family Arecaceae; genus Calamus; species Calamus simplicifolius. The sequence goes on along the minus strand of UESW01000041.1, from coordinate 64,891 downwards.
CAGAAGATCAATGTTCACAAGTCCATGATCTGCTTCAGACCTAAGTCTCCCAGGACTTCTAGGATTGCTATACATCAAGCCCTGGGTATCTTTAATAAGACAGATGAGCTATCTTATTTGGGGATCCCTCTCTTGGGTAGACATCCACGCATTAGAGATTATACTAAACTTGAGCGATGTATTCGTGAGCGGCTGGATGGATGGCAGGTGACTGGGTTATCTATGATGGAGAGGATCACTCTGATACGCTCAGTCCTTTCATCCCTACCTATGCATCTTCTATCTAATGCAGCGGTCCCCATTACTTGCCTGTGGAGGATTGAGCGTTGTTTTTGGGACTTTCTGTGGGCCTCTATGCAGGACAGCCACGGTATTCACCTTTTGGCTTAGGAGACCATTTGTATGCCTTTGAGTGAAGGTGGTTTGGGTATCTAGTCTCTGCTTGCTAGGAGGGAGCATTGTTGGCCAGGCATGCCTCGAGATTTATTCTTGATCCTCATTGTCTCTGGAGCTCCTTCATGCAAGCTAGGTATGGTGTTTGGTCTACTTCTTTGGACTTGTTACCTACTCGGGGGTATTCTTTCTTCTGGAAGGAGGTCTGTAGACATGCTCCGTCTATCCTTAACAATGTATCTTGGGTGATTGGTGACGGATCATCGGTGAATGTTGCTCACGATATTTGGATTTCGGACCTTTCCCTCTCCCGCTGGCCATCATTTATTAGTATGGATGTCCCGCCTAGCATGCTGGTTCGGGAGCTCATCACTCAGGACCCCTTCTCTTGGGATATCTCGATGGTGACCAGGTTATTTGGGGAAGAGCTTGCTCGGCGAATTCTCGCTATTCCTATTATCCCGGGCCCCACTCCAGACACTAGATTATGGCGGAGATCATGTCTCTCTCGGGCTCCTCTTGCGGATCTCATCAAGGAGTACAGAACACAGCCCCAGGAAGTGAGGGATGCTGCCTGTATCTGGAAGCTCCCCATTCATCCTAGGATTTAGTTATTTATATGGAAGATTTTGTGGAATTGTCTCCTTTCCTATTCATTGCTTTCCAGAAGAGGTCTCCCAGTGGTGGCGACTTGCCCTCTGTGTGGGGAGGAGGAGGAGACTACTGGCCATGTGATCTTTACTTGCCCTAGATGGAGATGGATTTGGTTGAGGGTGGGTTACATATGCAGAGTGGATGGGTCTGGTTCTTCATGTGTTCCTTTCCTTGATGATCTTCGGAGTTCCACCCGACAGCGGAGTATTCTTTGGGCCATTACGACCTATCAGATTTGGCTGTCGCGGAACCAGCTTATTTTCGTTGATGATCCCATCTCTCTTCACAGATTAAAGCAAAAGATCAGATTTATGGTTGCTGAAAGTGCACTTCTGATCAATGGGATTGATTTTTGCAACCCTGGTCATTGGGGATCCCCTGCTGCTGCGGCAGCGAACCATCGTACGGTTTTCATATCTTGGGAGCCCCCCAGGGTTTGTTAAAATTAACTTTGATGGAAGTGTACGGGGAAGACTAGCTGGATCTGCTTTTATTATTCGGGGGCCTGATGGAGCTTTACTATCGGTAGGCGGGTTTGGCTCCTTAGATTTCTCTGTCCCTATGGCGGAGCTTTATGCTATGCAGGCTGGAATCTTCCACGCCGTTCGGAGGCTCCATGCTCACAGTCTTTTCATCGAAGAGGATTCTCTCTCTGTCGTTTGGTGGCTTCAGGCGGGAGACTGTGACCATCCTTCGACCAATCCCCTTTTATGTGATATCTGGTCGATTCTGAGTCAGTCCCATAGAGTTCACGTCCGGCACATATACCGGGAAGCTAATTTTGTGGCTGACTAGGTTGCAGCGGCGGTGGCTCATCATTCGGGTTTTTGGACATGTAATCAGGGTGATTCCTGTCCTATTGCTTTTAAGCAGATTTTGTATTCTGATATGTCTGGGCTGACTTGCATAAGGTTAGTGCGATCGTCCGTTTGTAACAAAAAAAAAATTTGCATGCAGCACAAAAGGCAATATATAAAATATACATGACACCTGTCACTTTATTTTTCTAACAACATATGAAACTGCTTATATAGCACACACAAGCCATACAAGTACACCATGCCAGCTGCTGGCGTACATAGCATTATCCAAGCTAGCTAATTTCAAACAAAGCAAACCAAACCACGCTAGAAGAGAAGATTAATCAAACATTATGACACAACGATATTAAGCCTATACCAAACCATGCTAGCATAACGGGCCACACGAGCTTGTTGAAGTGCAAACCATACTCAAATACGACGGGAAAGCACACTAACTGAGCCCTGCTTTACCTACACTCGAACCGTGCTATCCCTGCAAGTTGAAGTGCACTGTAAATTATTTACTACCACCTCCTCTACGCTGAGGAGGGGTTGCAAACATGTATGCCACTATGCACGTGGCTGCTCACCAATGGTAATAACTCAATAAGGAGTAAACTGTTTGGAGGACAGCGAGTACAAGGAGAACAGCAGCAGCGACTACTGAAATGATCGCCCATGGATTGCTAAAATAATCACGCATCAGCTTCGCATGCCAACTGTGCCATGTCGAATTATAGTATTTTTTCACGTCCTTGGACACATTACAAAGGTAATCTTCCTCGTCAAAAACCACACCTTTGCACATTTTATTGAAGAGGCTTACGATTTCTCCGTCACTGCCATGTTTGCGGTCAATGATCTTCACCTCGCGTAGCAACTTTACATCCCTTGTGGTATTGATTATTGTTGACTTTTTAGCCTGTTTGAAAAAAGTTTTAAAATAAATAAATAAAAAAATAACGGACCCATGCAAGCATTAAAATGCTCGCATGGGACGCTGGGAGAACGCTCGCTGGCTAGCGTTCCATGCCTTAATTCTGCGAATGCTCAAACGTTCGCTCGAGCATTTTATCTTTTCTTTCGTTCCGAAAGGAATGGTAACAAATGCCTTAATGAGGGGTAAAATTATAATTGCATTATTGACTGCCCACATCAACGATTGGGTCATGCCCAATCCAAACACCCTGCTGGTCAGTTAGCGTAACATCCGACGAAGCCAAATCACCTTTGACAAAGTTGAGTCACCTCGACAACCCAAGCTATCTTCATACCTCGGCCAACCGAGCCGAGCCGTTCCTCGGTAACCCGAGCTATCTTCGTACCTCGGCCAACCGAGCCGAGCCATTCCTCGGTAACCCGAGCTATCTTCATACCTCGGCCAACCGAGCCGATTCCTTCTATACATCAGGAAACAAGTTACCACATATTCAAGCCGAACCACGGCATTCAAAATACCTCTGCGAAATCCGGCGCATAAGAATTTGAATCCACTATAACTGAATAAGATTCTAGGCAGCGAATCATGCCCAGAGGTAGCCTAGGTCTATGCGATCATTAAGCCTCAAGGCATCAACCAGCTTCCCCAGCCGTCGATCTCCTAACTGACAAGATACAGACCCTACTGGCCTCATAACAAACTTGATTCGAATCTTAACAGTTTTCAGACCTCCTCCAGAGTACGTCTGAGGAATCAGGTGATCGCCTATAAATACCACCACCCTCAAGCCTCTCAGGTACGATGATTGTAGGCCCATTTTTTTATACATAGTGCTCACACACTCCACTGAGGCTCCCCTTGAGCTCAGAGATCTTGAGAGAGAACACCCACCAAAAGGGAAACTCCTCTGTGAGAGTCTTCTCTTCACATCTGCTTGCTGTGAATCTCCACTGACTTGGGCGTCGAAGGGTCCTCCACAGAGGTCAACCCTCATAGCACCCTCTGCGCGTAGACTATCTTTCAGGTTCCACCTCAAAGCAGCGGGATCAACGTCCGGATCAGGAGCCAGAAGCGCACCCGAGTCGGAAAATGGATTTCCACAGCAACATATTGGTGCTAGAGGAAGAGCCTCAAGTCCCATAAACTTGTAATCCAGGAGATCAGACTCAGGAACCAGAGGAAACATCCTCCAATGGCCAATCGGAAGAGAGCCACCTCTGAGGCTCAAGAACAAGCTGCTTCTTAAAGGCCTGATCCGATTAGTGGGGCATGGGGCGGCACCACCGCCAGCTGAAACTCCTTCGCCACCAGCAACGACAGTAATCCTGGACCAGTTCGCCACTCTGGTTCAGCAGGTCCAAGCATTGACCCAGTTGGTCCAAGGATTCCAGGCGATTCTTGGCCCTGCTGTTCCTGCTTCTTAGCCTCTTGAAGAGGCTGCTGCCTCTGCTCCGCCTATGATCTCCTCTTCCAATCCACCTGGAGCGGCAGATCGTGGCCGCCAGCCTGCAAAGGTGAAACCGGCGTGGCAGCGAGTTGGAGGGAAAAGCCCGCTCATATCCAGGCGGGTCCGCTCCCTCTCCCCAATGTCTTCCCAAGATTCGACACCGCTGCCATCTTCTCCTCGCCCGATCCCTCACACCACTCTGGATAAAGGGATCAGACAACAGATGTAGGAGATGCGGCAAGAATGACATCGGGAACTAGACGCCGCCAAACAAGCTTCTCCATCCCAGCCGAAGGCGGAATAGGGTATCCCCTTCTTAGAGAGGATCATGAGGGAAGTGATTCCTCCTCATGTTAAGCTCCCCACCATTGAGCCGTACCATGGATCCACCGATCCCGATGATCATCTGAGCAGCTTCAGGTCCATCATGATATTCCATGGAGCATCGGATGTGATCCTCTATCGTGCCTTCCCCTCCACTCTAAGAGGATCTGCCCAAACCTGGTTCAACAGCTTGAAACCAGGTTCCATTGATTCTTTCGACGAGCTGGGCTATCTGCTTATCAGCCAGTTCGTTAGTAGCTGTCGCCAACGATGGAGATCTGATTCCCTCTCCGAGGTCAAGCAGAGAGAGGGGGAATCACTGAAGAGTTATCTCAACCGCTTCAATACGGCCCTCCTAGAAGTCGACCACTTCAACCACGAGGTGGCCATGTTTGCCTTGGCCGGAGGAGTGTCCAAGAAGGGAGACTTCTACCTAGCTCTAGAGGTCAACTACCTGAAGAGCCTATCAGATATGATGTATCTAGCGAATAAGTATGCTAGGATGAAAGAATCAAGGAGATCAGCTCGGGCCGAGCAGACGAAGAAGGAAGAGGCAAAGGGTTCGGACAGGCAGCGAGCCCACCGCTGCGCTAGCCCGTCTCGCCACCACAGAGCTCATCCGCCACCGCCTCGAGACCGAACTCGGAGTTCGGCCCGAGGGTTCAACCACTATACTCCCCTCATCGTGCCAAGAGCTAAGATACTGATGGAGATCGAGCGTCAACTTTCTCAGCCCCCTCCTCTTCGAGGCAACGGAGCCCGGAGGGACCCAACCAAGTACTGCCGCTTCCACCAAGACTACGGCCAAGATACCAAGGACTGTTGGCAGCTCAAGAACGAGATCGAATAGCTAATCCGGTGAGGCAGACTGAACCGGTTTAGGGGCCCCCCTGAACCGAATAATGAAGGGAATCGCCAACCCGAACCTCGCCAACTCACACCACCAAATCCTCCCGTTATCGGCAATATCAATGTGATAAAGGCGGCTGGATCCCCATCTTCTTGGCTAGGCAAGGAGGAGAACCCACCGAGGAAAGCTCGAGTTGATGAGCTCACCTTCTCTGATGAAGATCTTGGGAAGGTATAGTACCCCCATGATGATGCTTTGGTTGTGTCTTCAAATGTGAACAATTATGATGTACACAACATTTTGGTTGATAGTGGAAGTTTTGTTAATGTTTTATATTTCGATGCCTTTGTGAGGTTAAAATTCCGGGTAGAAAGCCTCCGACCGGTGGAGTCCACTCTAGTGGGCTTCACAGGTGATTCCATAACCCCTGAAAGAGTCATCGCTCTGCCAGTCCGAGCTGGCACCTGGCCCCACATGGTTACCATGTTCATGGATTTTCTTGTGACCAAGCTCAGATACCCCTACAACGCCACCCTCGATAGACCGGGGCTAGTCTCTCTCAAAGCCATCCTTTCCATCCCCCACCTCGCCATGAAATTCCCCGCTAATAGGGGGTAGGGGTGATTCGAAGGAGTCAGATTATAGCTCGGCATTACTTCGTTGCCGACCTCCAGTCCAGAAAGTCCGAGATAGATGGGCTGGATGCTTGGGAAAATCTCACCGAGCAACGAGGAGAGCCGGTCGAAGAACTGGAGGAGGTACCATATGACGAAGCTCGGCCCGACCGAGCTATTAAGGTCGGATTGCAGCTAGGAGAAAAGCTTTGGCAAGGATTAATTGAGTTTCTTAGGAGGAATGCTAACGTCTTTGCCTGGCCCACATCGTACATGCTCGGAATCAGCCCAGATGTTATGGTTCATCACCTCAGCATAGACGAAACATTTTGGCTGATCAAACAAAAGAAGAGAAGCTTCGCCCCCGAGCGCCAAAATGCCATTGGAGAGGAGGTGGATAAGCTCATCAAAGCCAGGTTTATCCCGGAGGTTACAACCAAATTCAGATGGCCGCCTACCAACAAAGATTAGCTCGTTATCACTCTGCCAAAGTCAAAGGAAAGATTTTCCTCCCAGGCGATCTGGTGCTTCGGATGGCATTTGTCTCCAAACCGCTGGAACAAGGAAAGCTGCCTCCGAACTGGGAAGGCCCTTATCAAATTGTGGAAGTAATCAGACCCGACTCTTATAAGCTCCAAGATCTAAATGGGAAACCTATTCCCCGGACATGGAACTCGGATGATCTCCGCATCTATCATCGGTAAGAACAAACCCTCCCCAAACTTACTATGTATGCTAAATTAAAGATTTGCAAAGCTTTTGTCTTTATTGCTTTCTTTGGTAGCTACAATAAGAAGCAGGTTTACAAATCCTCGGTAAAATATAATCTTTATAATCATTGGCTGGGTTGAGCGATCTCCGTACCTTGGCAGCGTCAAGTAAAATATAATCTTTATAATCCTCGGCTGGGCCGAGCGATCTCCGTACCTTGGCAGCGCCAAGTAAAATATAATCTTTATAATCCTCGGCTGGGCCAAGCGATCTCCATACCTTGGCAGCGCCAAGTAAAATATAATTTTGAAGGCTCGACAACATCGAGTGATATATTATCTGAAGGCTTGGCAACACGAGTGATATATTATTCGAAGCCTCGGCAACACCGAGTGATATATTATCTGAAGGCTTGGCAACATCGAGTGATATATTATCTGAAGGCTCGGCAACACGAGTGATATATTATTCGAAGCCTTGACAACACCAAGTGATATATTATCTGAAGGCTTAGCAACATCGAGTGATATATTATCTGAAGGCTCGGCAACACCGAGTGATATATTATTCGAAGCCTCGGCAACACCAAGTGATATATTATCTGAAGGCTCGGCAACACCGAGTGATATATTATTCGAAGCCTCGGCAACACCGAGTGATATATTATCTGAAGGCTCGGCAACACGGAGTAATAAACTATTTGGAGGCTCGGCAACACTGAGTGATATATTATCTGAAGGCTCGGTAACACCGAGTTATATCTTTTTGAAGGCTTGGCAAAACTGAGTGATATAGCTCTAAAGCCTCGACCTATCCAGGTGATTTCTCGAACACTCCAATGTGACTGAGACGTCCTGTTATGCTTCGGCAGAGGTTAGTAACCTTTCTTCGCTTACCAGCAAGATTGCGCAAGTTATTTCTTTTCACAGAAATACACACTTCATCCCTCAAATAGGGCCATGCATAGTACATGAACTCACACGGCCGCCCAGGCCTTTCTTTGACCCAAAACAGAGATAAATACCTCCTCCACAGAGGACTGAGCGACATGTTCACAAAAATACAGTGATAGAAACGTTGTTGAACTTATAGATTATGCTATGAATCAAAAAGCATAAAATAAGAGCGACAACTCTCAACACAATCGCATCAGAAAAAGAAACAGATGTCACAAGAAGAAAGAGTAAAAACTTTCTTTATTGATGAAAAAATTACAACCTCTTGAGAGGCATTACAAGTGCATCATAGCACAGGAAATACAAATAAAGTAAAAGCTAAGCTGAGCAGCTTCGATCAATGATGATGTTTTTACATCTGACTCCAAAAATCAGAGAAACCAAACAGCTCTGCTGAACCACTGGTTAATGCCGAAGAGCAAAGTGGGCCATCCACGGATCCCTCGATCGAACATGTTGAGGGATCATGACTAGGTCAAGGACCCATGGATGCTTATGTCAATGAAGCATCCCCTCAAGTGGGATGCTGGTCTGCTAGCCACTGCCCGATCGTAAAAGGCATAGAACCAGTAGACCGACACATCCCTCCTTCCTTTTTCACATGAAAAAAGATTCCTCAGTCAGATGAACTGAAGAATTCAAGCTGAGGGAGGAGGCGAAGTTCATGCAAACCATGGGGGATGCGTATGCCTTGCATTTCCAATGGTCCCCATGGCATATGACAAAGGACACACATGAAGCGTATATGTGCGCTCCCCATATGACCTCTGCGGGCTTCCCGTGCGCTCTCCATATGACCTCCGAGAATTCCTTCCTTGAGGACTGCTTGCTCTTCAGCAGCTTCTCCATCACCCCAGCTATCTGGAATGAACCAACCTTCAAAAGAAGGCTCGGACTCTCGACTCTCAACTTTAATGAAACAGACGCCATGGAAACTCTTACAACTCACAGAAAAGAAGGTCTTGGGAGATAGCCTAACACGGCCCGCTCCTTCCATTTTATAGGCAAATGGACTGGGAGCAGCTATTAAAGCAGAAAGCCTCGGGATTCAAAATGCCCTGGCCACGCCGTCACGTGGCGTTTTAGGATGAAAAGAGCGCTTTTCAAAGCACACTGAGCGCATTTCTCAAGCCATGACGCACGACAAAAGATTTCCCTCTAATTTTGAATCAAGAGCCTTAAATGCAGGAAATCGTCCGCCGATCCTTGAGATACGAGCAGGTCTGGAAAATCGCCTTGTGAAAACGATGCCCTCCAATGGGGATCGAATGCTTATCTTGTACATTAAAAATACCCGCGTTGGAAAAGGCTAACGGGATAAATGCCCTATGCAAAAAATAAAGCATCCTTCAGCGATTCACAATTCCGCCTCGTCAGCCTGGGCAGAGAACGAAATGATTTCTCATAGACCGACCATCCGCCAAATCCCGACCGAGGTACTCGTGCAGTTTTCGATCATATCACGCCGAACCATCTTCATACCTCGGCCAAACAAGCCAATTTCTTGTTTCAGATTGACAGAACTATCTGCCTAATCTCGGCCTTGACCGAGACATTTCCTTTAAGCTCAAACCAATCCCGCTTATGCATCGGTAAGGCAAATCGGCTCAGCTTTGAATAGGCGAGACATTCAGTTCAAAAGGAACAAACTGACCCGAAGGCGAGAGCTACACATGATCCACTTGCTGTCAGCTTCTAACACGAAATGATCGTTCAAGCGATAGGTGATTTAAAACAATAAGGCCAAACAGATGGGAACAAAAGATCCATTCATTAAAGTTTTGGCCAAGATACAAGTATGAAAGGAGAAAAACACATATGCAGCCCTTAAGGGTCAGGGCTTGGGTCGGTCCCAGGAACCTCCTCGGTAACATCCAGAAGAGCTTGACTTGCTTCGCCCACATCGAATAATGTTGGTTCCTCGGCAATGAACTGAGGGCGTTCTTCAGGAGCCACTACCTCATTAGAGCCCATAATAGCCTTAAGATCAACATCCGAGATGTCCTCATATTCCTCTTCTTTGGCCCTCGGGGTACAAGCGTCGAAATGTTCAGCATCCAAAAAAACAAATCCCATTCGGGATGTGCCCGAGAGATCCTCGCTCGAGTCTCCTTCTCTCCGAACCGAAATGCATCGGCACATGCCCCTCTACATTCTTCGAAGAATTGCACAGAATTTTTGTACTCCTCCACATCCGAAGTAAGCTGATTTTGGAGTTCGGGGTTCATTTGGTGACTCGCGGATAACTTCGCCCTTAAAGCTTCTAACTGCTCCTGCGCCTCGAGCCCAATCCTATCCATCTGCAAAACATCAAGGCGTTTGAACCCGCGAGCAACAGAAAAGCACCAAAAGCAAATAAATAGGAAGACACTATACATCTTCCTCCCGCCGGGCCATTTTATCGCTCAGTTCCTGAACCTTCTCCAAGGCCTTCAGCTTGGCTGATTTATTTTGTTGCAGACCCTCCTTGAGGTCATTAATCCAGGACTGCTTGTCCCTAATTTCCTGCTGAGATTGATCAAGATCGTTGGTGAGCCGAGCAATCTGCTCACTCTGCCACTTCAGCCGATTCTCCATATCGGCAAGTTGATCCCGCTGCTGCCAGCATCTACGCTCCTCCTCCTCCAGTTTCCTACCCCAACTGTTCTTCTCCTCAGCATGACTGGCCCTCGGTTGGCCCCACCTCTTGTCAAAATGCTGCTCCATAGAATTGATTTTGTCATCGTATTTAGCCTTGATCTGAGACAATTCTAGACATGCCTTATTCGATTGTTCGCGGAAACCACAGAGCTTTCTGACCTGAACCTTTAATCGAGAGGCCCTTTCGGATGCAAGTTGGTAAGACTCGCTCGTCCTTTCAAGATCCGCCTTCGCGAGCGTCAAGGCTCTGGAAAGTTGGCTGGTTGAATCCACCCTCGCCCGAAGGGCGGCCGCTTCCTTCCTGGCCTGAGCACAGGCCCCAGTGGCCAAATTCAAGCACCAAGTCAGCGCCCTCGTTACCAAAGCATTCTGTGAGAAAAACACTAGTAAGAAATCATGACCCGACTGACTAATCAGTAACTACAACCTCGATACAAAAACTTACCCGAGAGACGTAATTTGAAGCCATCATCATAAGGGTAGCGTTATTGATTTCAGGCAGAAGGAAAACGTTCTTCGGCGCCCCAAGCTGACCGAAAGCCGCATCCATGATATCCTCGGTGGCAGGCTCGCCCATCGAGGAACTTCCCCCCGTGCGCAAAACGGATTTTATCAAGGTAGTGAGCATGTCATCCACCTTCGGACTGTGGATAAAAGAGCTCATTCCCGAAGAACTAGCCTGAGAAACTTCGGCCCGAGAAACCATCTGCTCGACCTCCTCTGCCAGGACTCTAACCTGCGAGTCCTCGAATACTTCAGCCCTGACCGAAGGACCCTCGACCCGAGCGTCCTCTTTGTTCAACGATTCTTCTTCTACTACTACTGATGTGTCAACCTCCTCCGCAGCATCCCCGAGAACCATGGGACAGGGATCCTCAGCACAAGGAACAACGACCTCCGCCAGCCTTTCAATGGGCAGCTCCACTTGAGCTTTGGAAGCCGTCGCTGCCTCTCCTGACCCCTCCACCTGAGCAGAGGTCCCTTCCATATGCAGTGGACTCCCCACCATCGGTAGCTAAAGGACATCTAGCGGAGGGATAGCCGGACGTGCTGGTGACATCTCCTCGGTGTCGTCTGATACGACCACTATCTGGAGAGGGGAATCTTGACGGCTCCCTCTGAACTTCTCTCAATGGCTTCCTCTTGTTGACCCAATTATTGATTTTGATGATTAATAAAAAGATATGAGTATATTCATTTTATTACTAATAGATTTAACAAGTGTTTCAGGGCTTAAAAAGATTTGATCAATCAAAAAGGATAAAGAAATACATTTTTGAATCAATTGCCAGAAGTATGTTTCAAAATTCAGAGCCTGGAGTTGACACCTAGAAGGTCTGGAGCCGACCCCATGGCGGATCAGATGCTTTCCTAATTTTTGGCACGGTCAGGAGTTGACACTCAGAGTTTTGGAGCTGACACCTAGATTTCAAGAGCCGACACTTACAGTCTCTGGAGCCGACTCCAATACGAGAATAGAAAGCATGTTTTTGGACTACTCTGGAGTTAACACTTACAGTTTTCCGAAGCCGACTCCCGAATGCGACGAGCTGACACTTACCTTTTTCGGAGCCGACTCCTCAATAAACTTTTACTTTCTATTTTTGGATACTCGACTTGGAGCCGACACCTGAAAAGTTGGAGCCGACTCCAACCTATCAGGAACGGATTTTCAAAGTGTCAGAACGGCCTCCAATGGTAATATTTTCTCACCTAATCTCTAACAGATACTTTTCTTGTGTGTAGGAGGAATCCAAGGACAAAAATAATGGCTAGTTTTTCACCTAATCTTGGATAAAAGAAGAATATATAAAAGGGGAGTCCGTCCATTTGAAAAAGACGATGAAAAAATAGAGAGAAAATAAATTGAAAAAATCCGAGAAGTCTTGAGCAAGAAATCAAGAGGAAAGAGTTAAAGTTCAAATCCATCAACTCCAGAAAGCTCAAAGAGAAATCCAAGGCATTCAAGTTCAAAATCGAAGGATTTTCCAAAAGAAGAAAAAGAGAGCCAAAAGCCCTATTTTTTCCCAACTTCTCATCTGCAATCTTTGTGAAGAATCCGAGCTGAGGCCTGATTCAACATCTCAAAGGAGAAGAGGAAAAGAAGAAAAGCTCAAATCAACTCTGCTTCAAACAGGCTTTTCTAACCTTGTTTATTTATATTGAATATTTGCTCATTTGAGGAGCTGTTTGTTATTGTAAACTCTATTCTCATTTGTTTTTGCTAGTTCAATCAGGGGGATTGAATTAGTGGAGGTAGTATACCTCGGGTCAAGCTAGATTAGCTTGGGTTTGGTTTTGTGCTGGTGAGCCCGAAAAACCAGCTGGGTTCGTTGTGATTCCGTGGGAAACAACAAGTTTTGAGTTGTGAGCTTGTAAAACAACTCGGCTGTAATCTAGTAGATTATAGTGTGGACCCAAGTGGTACTTGGGAGTGGACGTAGGTGTTGGATACACCGAACCACTATAAAATCCTTGTGTTTGCCATGTTTTGATTCTCTCTCTCTATCTCTTTGTTTGTGGTTAATATTTATCTGCACTTAATCTTGTGTATTCCAAAGCCAATCGTTTTAAAAGGTTAAATTTTTTAAGAACCCAATTCACCCCCCTCTTGGGTTGCCATCTGGGCCAACAATTGGTATCAGAGCAAGTGCTCATTTGAATTTGGTCTAACGATCAAGAGCTAAAGATCCAAATGGCAGCTCAAGCTAGCTCATCTTATTTAGAAGGTCAATCCACTAATCGACCTCCTTTATTTAATGGAACTAATTATAGTTATTGGAAAGCTAGGATGAAGATTTTTATTCAAGCACTTGACTATGACTTATGGGGAATCATAGTTAATGGTCCACACACACCCACAATTAGAGTAGACAACATGGTGATTCCTAAATCGGAAATGGAATGGGATGAACATGATAAGAAGTTGGCTCAGCTCAATGCTAAAGCCATGAATGTTTTGTATTGTTCATTGGATGCAAATGAATTTAATCAAATTTCTACATGTATTTCGCAAAAGAAATTTGGGATAGATTAGAAGTTACCCATGAGGGTACTAATCAAGTAAAAGAATCAAAAATTAATATTTGGTGCATAAATATGAACTATTTAGCATGGAACAAACTGAAACAATTACATGCATGTACACAAGATTCACTGATATTGTTAATGGCTTGAAAAGTCTTGGTAAGACTTATACTAATTCTGAACTTGTGCGTAAAATTCTTAGGTCACTTCCAAGATCATGGGAAGCGAAGGTGACTGCAATCCAAGAAGCCAAGGATTTAAATGTTTTACCTTTGGAGGAGCTACTTGGATCCTTAATGACTCATGAGCTGACTATGAAACAACATCAAGAGGAGGAAGTCAAGAAGAAGAAAACTATTGCCCTCAAGGCTGCAGAAAGTGAGGAAAGCTGCAGTGATGGTGATGATGATGAGGAGACTGCACTCCTTGCAAAGAAATTCAAAAGGTTCATGCAAAGAAGGAGACCCTTCCACAAGAAAAATCTGGAACAAAAATGGAAGGAGAAAAAGAGAAAGAGAAGGACAAAGAAAAAGAAAAAGAGCCCTTAATATGTTATGAGTGCAAGAAACCGGGCATTTCAGATATGACTGTCCTCAATTGAAGAAAGTCTACAAGAAGAAGAAGAAGGCTTATGTTGCAACATGGAGTGATAGTGAAGAATCCTCTTTCGAGGAGGAACAAAAGGAAGTTGCCAACATTTGCTTTATGGCAAACGACGACATTGAGGTAAGTTCTGAAACACCTTATGATGATTTCACTTTTGAAGAATTATATGATGCATTTAATGAGTTAGTAAGAGATTTTAAGTTCTGAAAAAGAAAAACAAATCATTGAAAAATGATAATCTAAATCTTGTCAACGAAAAAGATAATCTTACTCATGAAGTTGAAAAATTGAAATCAGAAAATGAAGCTTTGATTGAAGAAAAAGGATCAATTTCCAATGAAAATGATAGATTAAAGAAGGAAGTTGATAAATATAAAAATATAGTTGATAAATTTACATATAGTTCTGAAAAACTTAATTTATTATTGAGCAATCAAAGAGCTATATTTGATAAGGCTGGATTAGGTTATAGGCCTAACATAAAACAAAAGTATGTCAAAAACTTCTTTAGAAAAGAACAAGATAAAAATGAATTTTATGTCATTATTGTAACAAAAAGGGACACAAAGCCTTTGAATGTAATTTTAAGAAAATTAACAAGAATTTAAGTAGTAAAGGAAGAAAATATGGGTTCCAAAAGGAACAATCTTTATTGCTACTAACCATGAAGGACCCAAGAAGGCTTGGGTACCTAAATATAAGACTTGATCATTTTTGCAGGAGTGTCTTGCGGCCAAAAGATCAAAGCGAAAGTGGTATCTCGATAGTGGCTGCTCAAGACACATGACGGGTGACAAGGATCAATTCATCACCCTTGAAAGCAAAAAGGGAGGAGTTGTTACGTTTGGTGACAATGGCAAAGGCCAGATCATGGGATTTGGTAAAATTCAAATAACTCCCTCCACATTTATTGAAAATGTCTTATATGTTAATGGTTTAAAGCATAATCTAATTAGTATTAGCCAATTGTGTGATAAAGGTTTCAAAGTATCATTTGAAGCTTCTATTTGCACTGTTTCTAATCCCATTGATAATAGCATTGTATTTATTGGAAATAGAAATGGCAATGTGTACTTGATTGATTTAGACAATTTGTCCACTAGTAATCATTGCTTAGTTGCTAATAATGCTAATATGAATGAGATTGGATGGTTGTGGCATCGTAGATTAGGTCATGCAAGCACGCACCTAATTTCAAAATTAATAGAATGGATTTAGTAAAAGGCCTTCCACAACTAGATTTTGAAAATAACAAAATCTGTGATGCATGTCAATTTGGAAAACAAACTAGAAACTCTTTCAAAACTAAAAACATTGTTTCCACTTCTAGGCCACTTGAACTACTTCACATGGATCTCTTTGGACCTACTAGAACCACTAGTCTAGGAGGAAAGAAATATGGTCTTGTGATTGTAGATGATTATTCTAGATACACTTGGGTATTGTTTTTAGCTCATAAAGATGAGACCTTTCCAATATTTTTGAAATTCTTCAAGAAGGTCACAAATGAGAAAAACAACACCATAGTGTCTCTTAGAAGTGATCATGGCACTGAATTTGAAAATCATTTATTCGAAAACTTTTGTATTGAAAATGGCATCCATCATAATTTCTCTGCACCTAGGACACCACAACAAAATGGAGTTGTAGAAAGAAAAAATAGAACCTTAGAAGACATGGCCCGTACCATGCTATGTGAAAGCAACCTACCAAAGTACTTCTGGGCGGAAGCTATAAACACGGCATGTTACATTCTTAATAGAGCTTTAATTAGGCCAATCCTTAAGAAAACTCCTTATGAACTATGGAACAATAGAAAACCAAATATCAGTTATTTTCATGCATTTGGTTGTAAATGTTTCATTCATAATAATGGTAAAGATAATCTAGGAAAATTTGATGCAAAATCAGATGAAGGCATATTCTTAGGATATTCAACATCTAGCAAAGCCTAGAGTGTTTAACAAGAGAAACTTAATTGTAGAAGAATCTATTCATGTAGTTTTTGATGAATCTTTAGCATCGAGTTCAGGAAAGATTGATGATGAGGAAGATACAAACATATTAGAAAGGGATATTGAAAAATTGAATATAGATGTATCTTCAGATCATGAACAAGGAGCTAAAGATGATGATTCTCCTAGTGTTGATGTTGTTGATGCAAATCATAATGATGTAGATCTTCCTAGAGATTGGAGATATGCCTATGGTCATCCAAAAGAATTAATTATAGGTGATCCATCTCAAGGAGTAAGAACTAGATCATCAATGAGAAACATCAATAATCATCTTGCATTTGTATCTCAAATTGAACCTAAAACCATTGAAGAGGCTGAAAAAGATAATAATTGGTTGTTAGCTATGCAAGAGGAATTAAATCAATTTACTAGGAATAATGTCTGGACCCTTAGTTGATAGACCTAAAGATCATTCAGTCATAGGATCAAAATGGGTATTTAGAAATAAATTAGATGAAAATGGCATAGTAATTAGAAACAAAGCTAGATTAGTCGCAAAAGGATATAATCAAGAAGAAGGAATTGATTTTGATGAAACTTTTGCACCTGTAGCTAGATTAGAAGCAATTAGATTACTACTCGCATTTGCATGTCATATGCATATCAACTTATTTCAAATGGATGTTAAAAGTGCATTTTTAAATGGATTTATAAATGAGGAAGTTTTTGTTGAACAACCACCTGGTTTTGAAGATCATGAATTTCCAAATCATGTTTTTAAATTGCACAAAGCACTATATGGTTTAAAGCAAGCTCCTAGAGCTTGGTATGATAGATTAAGCAAATTTCTGATTGAAAATGATTTCACTAGAGGAAATGTAGACAAAACCTTATTTTTGAAAAGAAAAGACAAGGATTTTTTAGTAGTACAAATATATGTTGATGATATTGTATTCGGTGCTACTAACAATCTCTTGTGTCAAGAATTTGCTAAGTTAATGCAGGGTGAATTCGAAATGAGCATGATGGGAGAACTCAACTTCTTCCTAGGACTTCAAATCAAGCAAAGCAAAGAGGGGATTTTCATCAACCAAGCAAATACACAAAGGAACTTCTCAAGAAGTTTGGAATGGAGTCAATCAAACCCCTTGGAACACCTATGAGTCCTTCATGCAAATTAGACAAAGATGAAGATGGTAAGAAAGTAGATCAAAAGTACTACAGAGGTATGATCGGATCTCTACTTTACTTAACTGCAAGTAGACCAGATATCATGTTTGCTGTTTGTCTATGTGCTAGATTTCAATCTGAACCTAAAGAATCTCACTTAATTGCAGTGAAAAGAATCTTAAGATATCTAAGTGGAACTAAAAATGTAGGATTATGGTATTCTAGAGACTCAACACTAAACTTGATTGCATATTCTGACTCTGACTATGCTGGATGTAAACTAGATAGAAAAAGTACAAGTGGTGCATGTCAATTCTTAGGAAGTAACTTAATCTCTTGGTTTAGCAAAAAGCAAAATTCGGTTGCATTATCAACTGCTGAAGCAGAATATGTTGCAGCTGGAAGTTGCTGTGCTCAAATCCTTTGGATTAAGCGACAACTTGAAGATTATGGCATAACACTTGATAAAACTCCTATTAGATGTGATAATACAAGTGCAATAAATTTAACTAAAAATCCAATTCAACATTCAAGAACCAAACACATTGAAATTAGATATCACTTTATAAGAGAACATGTAGCTAATAATGAAATTTGTCTTGATTATGTTAATACTGAAGAACAATTAGCTGACATATTTACAAAACCTTTGAGTGAAGAGAGATTTTGTTATCTTAGAGGTGAATTAGGGATTTGTGACCCTTTGGAATGATTTTGAAACCCTTAAGGAATGACTATCTAGATCTCTATTAATTTCTGCGATTCCTTTCATATTTTAAGGATAATTTATCTAGTCATCTATGCAATTTGATTCTTCATATTCCAAAGATTTTTCAAAAATTATTGACCTTATTTTGACAAGTTTCGGATGTTTGAAACTCATTTATTTTTTCTCTGAAACTGTCAGTGGAGTCGACACCTCAATTTGAGGAGTCGACACCTCTTCTGTGTCGCTCTCGGTCCTTGACCTTGGAGCCGACACCGTATAAGTGGAGCCGACTCCAGTTCGAGCGCTAACTGTGTTAGCGACTTGGAGTCGACACCCGACTTTGCGGGAGTCGACACCTGTGGTCCCAAATTGACTTTATTAGGGCAGAGTCGACACCTTCGTCATTTCTATCGTTTCCAATCCCTTTCCATACTCTCTCCAAACTCTCTCAAAACCTCCCTAAGCCAATTCTCCTCAAATCAAACATTCCCAAGGATTTCTATGGCACCTAAGCGGAGAGGATCGGTTCTTGGAGCTCCGTAACCATCGGGAAGCGTACGGCTCGGCGTCCCATCCGTGAGCCGTCTCCAAGCGACGATTCTTCCTCAACTCCTTCAGATAATCCTGGTCCCTCATCTCCACAGGTAGATAGTTTAGTCGGGAGAGTTATTACTATGGGTAGAAAAGTAGATTTTGATTTTTTCGAGGCGAGGGATTTTCTATTGGAAGACAAATTAAAGAGCTTGGCTGGGATAAGGTCTGTTCGTTGGATGTTCCACTTATCCGGCCCTAGTTAAGGAATTCTATTTCAATTTATCAAGGGGAGATGGTGGGATTATCAGTTCTGTTAGAGGGAAGAGAGTTCACCTTACCTTCAGAGTTTAGGACATCTTCTGAGCATCCCTGTCACTGGATTAGTTGCTGACATTCATAGTGAGAGGTCTGATGCATTATCAAGGATGTTAGAAGAGAAGTGTTTGAATTTGAAGAAGTTAGGGCTAATCAGTTGCCCTTGGATCTTAGATTACTTCACAACATCTATAGCATGATCTTATTCCCTAAGACTAGCCGATTTGAGTATGTCTCAAAGCGAGACATCGTAGTTATGGACAGTGTTTTGACTGGTCAACCTATTAACCTTGCTAGGATGATGATTTTCTACATGGCTGAGGTTGGGGGCAAAAGGAGATCTTCACTGCCCTATGGTATGATTTTGACTATGGTGTTTAGAAGTCAAGGTATTGTAATTTCTGATAATGAGCCATCAAAGAACCTTAGACACACTGATTACTATAGCTTGGCTACTGTGCACCAGATGGGCTTTGTGAAGGTTAATGGTCAATGGGAGAGGAAAGGTCATCTGGATGAGAGAGCCACTGACATTAGGACTTCTGCACCATCTGAGGTTGGTCCATCAGCGAGGCATCCTTCACCAGAGCCTAGCAGATCTTCACCACCTCCTACTCCTGCTTCTGCTCCAGTTCCTGTACCGCCACCTATGTCATCTATCGGATTTTTAGATATTCAATTAGAGCAACTCAAGAGTTTACTTGATGCTCAAAAATAAGAAATGAAGACAGAGTTTGATAGCCATTTTATGAATTTGAAAGAAACCCTTTACTCTTTGGATGATCGCATTAGAATGATTGAGTCTACCCTTGGTTCCTCTGCTGAATCCTTAAAGAATGATCTCAAGAACATATTTGAAGAGCTTAAGGATATTGGTGGAGACTTAGAGACTTACTCCAAATGCAATGCTGAGCTTCAGGACAAAATTATGACTGCATGTGCATTTGTTGATAGAAGATTAAAGGAATTTGTAAGGACTTAGAGTGAAGGGATGGCAAGGATTGTAGAAGAACTGTAAAGACGTATTAGAAATAATTTGTAATTATCTTGTAATGAAGTGTCTTTGATAATTAGTCTAGTTTGATGTTGATTTATCTTGAAGCTTTAATGTAATGATGTATAGCTTGATGTTTGATATAGTAGAGTTTCATGTTGTAATATTTGACTTTTGATGTAATAAACTTATCTTATACTTAATGAATATCTTTTGATCCTTGAAAAATCTATCAATTTTTTCATTTTACTTAACCCTTCTTGATCTTTTTGTTGATTACAAAAAAGGAGAAGAGTTATGTAAGCATTTCCTAATCGTATATGCATTGAATGTAAAACAAAAAAGAGGGGAGAAATATTTAGCTTTTGTATATGCATTGGATCAAGTAAGCTCAATTAAGCTTAATTTATTGGTATCTAATTAACTACACATAAGGAGAGGTAATTAAAATTGGTATCAAACATTAAAATTTTCTGTCTAAAGGAAGAACAATTGTTAAATTGAACATCATAGGGGGAGCTACCTCATTCAGGGGGAGCTTACTTGTGAGGGACAAACATTTGAGAAAATTGGAGTGAGAATCCTATTGTTTACTCATGCATATACTCAATATTTTTATAATCATCAAAAAGGAGGAGATTGTTGACCCAATTATTGATTTTGATGATTAATAAAAAGATATGAGTATATTCATTTTATTACTAATAGATTTAACAAGTGTTTCAGGGCTTAAAAAGATTTGATCAATCAAAAAGGATAAATAAATACATTTTTGAATCAATTGCCAGAAGTATGTTTCAATATTCAGAGCCTGGAGTCGACACCTAGAAGGTCTGGAGCCGATCACATGGCGGATCAGATGCTTTCCTGATTTTTGGCACGGTCAGGAGTCGACACTCAGAGTTTCAGAGCCGACACCTAGATTTCAGGAGCCGACACTTACAGTCTCTGGAGCCAACTCCAATACGAGAACAGAAAGCATGTTTTTGGACTACTCTGGAGCCGACACTTACAGTTTTTCGAAGCCGACTCCCGAATGCGACGAGCTGACACTTACCTTTTTCGGAGCCGACTCCTCAACAAACTTTTACTTTCTATTTTTGGATACTTGACTTGGAGCCGACACGTGAAAAGTTGGAGCCGACTCCAACCTATCAGGAACGGATTTTCAAAGTGTCAGAACAGCCTCCAACGATAATACTTTCTCACCTAATCTCTAACGGATACTTTTCTTGTGTGTAGGAGGAATCCAATGATAGAAATAATGGCTAGTTTTTCACCTAATCTTGGATAAAAGAAGAATCTATAAAAGGGGAGTCTGTCCGTTTGAAAAAGATGACGAAAAAATAGAGAGAAAACAAATTAAAAAATCCAAGAAGTCTTGAGCAAGAAATCAAGAGGAAAGAGTTAAACTTCAAATCCATCAACTCCAGAAAGCTCAAAGAGAAATCCAAGGCATTCAAGTTCAAAATCGAAGGATTTTCCAAAAGAAGAAAAAGAGAACCAAAAGCCCTGTTTTTTCCCAACTTCTCATCTGTAATCTTTGTGAAGAATCCGAGCTGAGGCCTGATTCAACATCTCAAAAGATAAGAGGAAATGAAGAAAAGAAGAAAAGCTCAAATCAACTCTGCTTCAAACAGGCGTTTCTAACCTTGTTTATTTATATTGAATATTTGCTCATTTGAGGAGCTGTTTGTTATTGTAAACTCTATTCTCATTTGTTTTTGCTAGTTCAATCAGGGGGATTAAATTAGTGGAGGTAGTATACCTCGGGTCAAGCTAGATTAGCTTGGGTTTGGGTTTTGTGCTGGTGAGCCTGGAAAACCAGCTGGGTTCGTTGTGATCCCGTAGGAAACAACAAGTTTTGAGTTGTGAGCTTGTAAAACAACTCGGCTGTAATCTAGTAGATTATATTGTGGACCCAAGTGGTACTTGAGAGTGGACGTAGGTGTTGGATACACCGAACCACTATAAAATCCTTGTGTTTGCCATGTTTTGATTCTCTCTCTCTATCTCTTTGTTTGTGGTTAATATTTATCCTACACTTAATCTTGTGTATTCCAAAGCCAATCGTTTTAAAAGGTTAAATTTTTTTTAAGAACCCAATTCACCCCCCCTCTTAGGTTGCCATCTGGGCCAACACCTCTGCTATCTCACCTCCCTCTGCCAGGGAGGGCTTGTCGGCCACAGCTAGCGTCCCCGCTTCCTCCCTCTCTAAAGTGGAGGAGCAACGACTGACCTCATCTTTCCTAAGCTCCCTTAAGCGGGACCCAGAAGGATGAGCCCTCTTCTCGGACCTATGCTTGTCCCCAGAGCCAAAGCTCCTGTTGCGCTTGCCCAGCTCCCTCGTTATTCGGCCCGCAAACACGGACCTCTTGGCTGAAAACATAACAGACGTTCAATTAAATAATGGCAAGATCACATAAACATATTGAACAAAGATTCACCCTGAGGGTCAATAGGGCTAAGCCCGGCGGCAAAAAGGGCATCCTCTGCTAACAAGGTGCTGGCAGAAACCTTCGAACCACTGCGAAGGGTAGCAAGATCCCTTTTCTCCCACTCGTTCAACTCCATGCGCGCCTTCGGATCCTTTACATAACTGGCACATCCCTTCGGAAAATCCGAGCCAATGTTTCCAGTGGCAATGAAAAATCGTGACTTCCACCCCTTTATCGAAGAAGGGTTATCAGAAATCATCTTAAAAGACTTTCGGGGGTCAATATAGGGCCACTCAGAGCTCCTCCCAGAAACCAAATTGTAGCAAACTCGAAATAAGGGAAGGGTCGCAGTCGCCCCAACGCGACTGCACATCGAGATGAACCCGACGAGATTGCGCCAGCTATTCGAAGCCACCATCATTGGGCATATGTTGTAAAACCTCATCACCTCCTGTATCAATGGGTGAAGAGGGAATCGGAGACCTGCTCTTAAGCTCTACTCGTAGAAGAAAACTCCCCGGCTCAGCTCGATTGAAACCCGGTTCTCGGTCCTCGGCGCCCATAAGGCTACGTCCCCAGGAACTCTGTAAAGTCGGTGGATTCTACCCAAATCATCCAGGATTATCTCAGAAGCAACATCGCCTGGACCACTCATATTGGCTAAATGGGGGATAAGACACGAACGGGCAAGCAAGGGCTCAGAGATGGAGTAGAAAATCTCTGTGACACAGATGAAGGAGCATTGTAGAAGAAGTGCCACCACAGCCCTCTTTAAATAAGCGTTTCAAAAAGAAAGCCCTAGATGCCAGAAATCCTAATACAAGTGTCAGAAATAAAGGAACCCCGCCACGTGGAGCTTCCGCTATGTTGGTCCAGATAGCAACCCAAGAGGGGGGTGAATTGGCTTTTTCAAAAAATAAACTCTTTTGAATAGATAACCCCCAGCGGAAATAAAAACTTAGATTCACATATTTAAAACTAAGCAACTATAAATGAAGAGTTGAAGATAAGGAGACAACCACGGCAAACACAATTGATTTTATAGTGGTTCAGTGTACCTACACCTACATCCACTCCCAAGTACCTCTTGGGTCCACACTATAATCAAACTGATTACAGCAGAGTTGTTTTGCAAGCTCACAACTCAAACTTGTTGTTTTCTCGGGCGCACAACGAACCCGGCTGGTTTTCAAGGCTCACCAGCACAAAACCTAAAACCACAAGCAAAAGCTTGCACAAGGCTAACTGCCTCAACTTGAATCAATCACCAGATTGACCCAGCAAACAGTATAATGAGTTTACAAAAGCAAACTGCTCCTTCAATGAGCAAATATACAATAATAAAACAATAAATAGAGATTAGGAACCAAAGCCTGATTCGAAGATCTTGGTGGCTTCTTCCTTCTCTTCCTTTGAATGGATCTTCCTTTGGATATGCTCTTGAGGTTCAGAAGATTGAAAAACTAGGGCTTCTCCCTTCTTTTGAGATTTCTTCTAAATAGAACAGTGAAGGCTTGGAATCTCTTTCTCTTCTCTTGGGGAATGAGTATGATCTTTCCTTACATGTTTTCCCTCTTTTCTTTTCTGATGTATCTCAAGGATTCTATTCTTTTCTTTTTGCCTCTTTCTTGATTTTTCTTCTCTTCTTCTTTGGGATGCAATCACCCCTCTTCTTATAGATTCGATTAATCCACAAATAGTGCAAAACTATCCGTTAGAAGCAAGTGAAAAAGGATTAGATCCATAAATAACAATAGCCGTTGGGATTAAAATCGATGAAGTAAAAGTTTAGAGTCGTTCTGACAGTTCTGGAGCCGTGTCTGACATTCTGGAGTCGGCTCTGGCTTTTCTGGAGTCGGCTCTAACTTGAAATAATTTAATCCGCTCGATCTGGAGTCGTCTCTGACTTTTCTGGGGTCGACACAAAATTCTTCTGGAGTCGACTTTAACAGTCCGAGAGTCGACTCTAAGTCGTGGCCTGAAAATCCAACGTTCTGTTGTTTCTGATAGAGTCGGCTCTCACAGTCCCGGAGTCAACTCTAAGTTTGTGCCATTTTTCGGAGTCGGCTCTTCGATTCCATGTGTCAACTCTAATGTCTGCAGTCTTACCTTGACATTAGATTCAAACCAGAACTTGATTTTCCTTCTTGATTTTGATCATCAAATAGACTTATAAACTGAAAGACTTAATCAAAATCATTAGTAACATCAAATGTTATACTCAAATAGTTTTGTTAATCATCAAAATCCTCAATTGGGTCAACAATCTCCCCCTTTTTGATGATGACAAAAACTTTGAGTATATGCATTAAAGAAATTCATTTGAATTGAGAATTTAAAGATATTGTTAAAGCTTAGAGACTTTGTAATAGAGAATTTGATGCCAACATTTAAAATGAATAATGATAAACAAAACATGACATCAATCAAAATGATTCAACTTTTATATGGATAAATTTATTAAGCTCCCCCTGCATTGAATAACTCCCCCTATGTAGATAGACTAATTTTTTTTTAAAAAAAATCTCTCATTCTTTCTATTCGCAGAATTGTTCTTCATTTTCTTTCTCTTCATTATACACTCTTAAAAATTCTCTTTTTCCTTTTTATGCATTATACACTCTTCTCTCCCCCTTTTTTGTTATCAACAATAAGGTGAGTTTTAAAAGCAAATAAGGAATGTTATCAAAGCGAGGATGTTGGTTCGAATAGTCATAAAGATAGGAATTGACATTCATTGACATTCAATCAAAGACAAATTTGTAATAAAAGTGTAATATTCATTCAACCATTTGTATTCCAAAGCAAGATCTATTACATGTATTCAAAAAAAGACAGATTTAAGTATTTAAGTCCTATATACATGCTAAGACAGAAAACAAGAAATCCTAAGATACAACCTAGGATCAAATATGCTTGTACACTATTTTCTTTAGATGTCCGATCATCTCCATAACATCATCTTTTTGGGTTTTCTTAAAGCTTTCAAGACATGCTTCAATCTGAGAAATGGCAAGGTCAATATCTTTCTTTAGTTGACTTGTAGCATGAAGATACTTTCCAGAACCGTCAGCAATCCCTTCCATCCTTTCAAAAATACTATGAAGATCAGCGCTAAAGGATTCGACAGAATTGCTAAGTGAAAAAGAAATCATGTCGAGTCTTGAATTAATCTAATCTTTTAATTGATTGAACTCCTCTCTTAATTTACACATATCATTTGTTCTTACACTGTCATACTCAGCAAGTAAAGCCCTGAGCTGACCAATTTGCTCCTCAGAAAATCTTTCTGATGCCATTGTTGACTGATGTGGAAGTTGAGAGCTTGGTCCAGCTTCTGAGGGTCCAGCAGGTGGTCCAGTAGAAGGTCCAGCAGAAGGTCCAGCAGAAGATGGTCCAGCAGATGGTTCAGGAATGTCTTCTCCTCTGACTTCCTCAACCCTAACCTCCTCAACTCTGGCCTCATGTCCTCTTTTAATCCAGTTTCTGTTTTCTTTTCTAAAGCCCATTCGGTGAATTGTAGAGACACTATAATAATCTGTATGTCTTAACTTTCTTAGTGGCTCATTGTCAATTATAAGAACACCTTGGCTTCTGAAAACTAAAGTTAAAACCATACCATATGGCAATGTAGATCTCTTCTTAGTAGCTACCTCCGCCATATAGCCTATCATCATCTCAGCAAGATTTAAAGGTCTACCAGTGAGTATGCAGTCCATTAATAAAATGTCTCGCTCCGAGACATACTCAAACCTTCCGATTTTAGGAAAAAGAATCCTCCCACAGATATTGTGAAGCAGTCTGAGTTCTAAATTAAGTTGGTTTGCTAAAATTTCCTCAAACTCAGAGACTTCTCTTCCTAACATCCTTGATAGAGCTCCTTCTCTATCTTCATGATGATATTCAATAAGTCCAACAGTAGGCATTTCCAATAAATTACCAAGATATTCGGCTGTGATGACTACCTTTGTTCCTCTTACAACACTTACTAATCCTCCCTCTCCTCTACTTAAATCATTATAAAACTCTCTTACTAGGGCAGGGTAGGTAGGAATATCCAAAGAGCAGACCTTCTCCCATCCCATTTCTTGCAATAATCGCCCAATAGCAAAGCCTTCGGAAATAAAGAAGTTGAAATCGACTTTCCTTCCGGTTGTAATGGCCTTACCAGCTAATTGGTCGACTTTTGGAGAAGATGGTGAGGGTGGAGAGTCATCTTGGGTGGCAGATGAAGAATATGACGAAGGTTGCCTCCGATTCGAACGGCGCTTCATCGGAACAGTCGAACCACCAATGGTAGCATGCCTTTTGGGAGCCATTGGATTCGATTGGACTGAGTAATCAAGGGTTTTGAGGGATTTGGAGGGTTTGGAATCAGTTTGGAACAGCTTAAAAGTGGTTTAGGAGACGATAGAAATCGTTTGGGGTCGACTCCGCCCTTTTTATTTTGACCTAATTTCACTTAGAGTCGACTCCCAAAACGAGGTGTCGGCTCCGAACCAGAGAATCTATCAGCGCCCGAATTAGAGTCGGCTCTACAGAAGCCAGAGTCGGCTCTAATTGCCCAGACAGAACATCAAAATAAGAAGGTGTTGACTCCACAAACTGAATGTGTCGACTCCACAATAGTTTCAGAGAAAAATCAGATTTTCAAGGATCTGAAACTGATCAACTTAATCATCAAACTCTAGATAAGTGTTCCTTAACAATTGGGAAAACAATAAATCAACTTTCTAAATAAATTTCCTTATTGAACATAGAGGATTTTCAAGAAATTATAGAATTCTAGATAGTTGTTGTCCTTAGGAGTTTCAGAAAATTATTCTAAAGGATCACAAACTCCTAATTCCCCTCTAAGATAGCAAAATCTCTCATCACTCAAAGGTTTGGTAAATATATCAGCTAATTGATCATTAGTATTAACATATTCAAGACAAACATCTTTGTTAGTTACATGTTCTCTAATAATGTGATGTCTAATTTTAATGTGTTTAGTTCTTGAATGTTGAATTGGATTTTTAGTTAGATTGATAGCACTTGTATTATCACATTTAATAGGTATTTTATCAAGTGTGATACCATAATCTTCAAGTTGTCGCTTAATCCAAAGGATTTAAGCACAGCAACTTCCAGCTGCAACATACTCTGCCTCAGCAGTGGATAATGCAACCGAATTTTGCTTCTTGCTAAACCAAGAGATTAAGTTACTTCCTAAAAGTTGGCATACCCCACTTGTACTTTTTCTATCTAACTTACATCCAGCATAGTCAGAATCAGAATAAGCAATCAATTTTAAGGTTGACTCTCTAGAATACCATAATCCTATATTTTTAGTTCCATTTAAGTATCTAAAGATTCTTTTAACAACAAGTAAATGTGATTCCTTAGGATTAGATTGATATCTTGCACATAAGCAGACAGAAAACATGATATCTGGCCTACTTGCAGTTATATAAAGAAGTGATCCAATCATACCTCTGTAATGCTTTTGATCTACTTTCTTACCTACTTCATCCTTGTCCAGCTTGCATGAGGGACTCATTGGCGTACCAAGAGGTTTAGCAGATTCCATACCAAATTTCTTGAGTATTTCCTTTGTATACTTTGTTTGGTTAATGAAAATTCCTGCTTTCTCTTGTTTAATTTGAAGTCCAAGGAAGAAGTTTAGTTCTCCCATCATGCTCATCTCGAATTCTCCCAGCATTAGCTTAGCAAATTCTTGACAAAGAAGATTGTTAGTAGCACCAAATATAATGTCATCAACATAAATTTGAACGATTAGTAAATCCTTTCCTTTTCTTTTTAAAAACAATGTTTTATCAACATTTCCTCTAAAAAAGTCATTTTCAATTAAAAATTTACTTAATCTATCATACCAAGCTCTAGGTGCTTGCTTTAAACCATAAAGTGCTTTGTGTAGTTTGAAGACGTGGTTTGGAAATTCATGATCTTCAAAACCAGGAGGTTGTTCAACATAAACTTCCTCATTTATAAAACCATTTAGAAATGCACTTTTAACATCCATTTGAAATAAGTTGAAATTCATATGACATGCAAATGAAAGTAGTAGCCTAATGGCTTCTAATCTAGCAACAGGTGCAAAAGTTTCATCAAAATCTATACATTCTTCTTGATTATATCCTTTTGCAACTAGTCTATCTTTGTTTCTAATTACTATGACATTTTATCTAATTTATTTCTAAATACCCATTTAGATCCTATTATAGGGTAATTTTTAGGTCTTTCAACTAGGGTCTAGACTTGATTTCTAGTGAATTGGTTTAACTCTTCCTGCATTGCTATCATCCAATAACTATCTTTTTCGGCTTCCTCTATAGTCTTAGGTTCTATATGAGATACAAATGCAAGATGATTATTGATATCTCTCATTGATGATCTAGTCCTTACACCTTGAGATGGATCACCTATGATTAGGTCCTTAGGATGACCATAAGCATATCTCCAATCTCTAGGTAGATCTTGATCATTTTGAACAGTATCAATACCATCATCCTTAGGTGAGTCATCATCCTTAACTTCAGGTTCCTGATCTGAAGATACATTTAATTTTTCAATATCTCTTTCAATCAAAGATGTATCTTCCTCATCATCAATTTTATCTGAACTTGATGCTAAAGACTCATCAAACACTATATGAATGGATTCTTCTACAACTAAGCTTTTCTTATTAAATACTCTATATGCTTTGCTAGATGTAGAATATCCTAGAAAGATACCTTCATCAGACTTTGCGTCAAACTTCCCAAGATTATCCTTACCATTGTTATGAATAAAATATCTACAACCAAATGCATGAAAATAACTTAAATTTGGTTTCCTATTGATCCAAAGTTCATAGGGAGTTTTCTTAAGGATAGGTCTAATTATGGCTCTATTTAGAATGTAACAAGCTGTGTTTATAGCTTCCGTCCAAAAATATTTTGGAAGTTGGCTTTCACATAGCATGGTACGGGCCATGTCTTCTAAAGTCCTATTCTTCCTTTCTACAACTTCATTTTGTTGTGGTGTTCTAGGTGCAGAGAAGTTATGATGTATGCCTTTTTCAAAACAGAAATTTTTAAATAAATGATTTTCAAATTCAGTTCTATGATCACTTCTAATAGACACTATGGTAGTGTTTTTTTCATTTGTGACTTTCTTAACAAATTTCATGAATATTGAGAAAGTCTCATCTTTGTGAGCCAAAAACATTACCCAAGTGAATCTAGAGTAATCATCCACTATCACTAGACCATATTTCTTTCCTCCTAGACTTGTGGTTCTAGTAGGTCCAAAAAGGTCCATGTGTAGTAGCTCTAGTGGCCTAGTGGTTGAAACAACATTCTTAGATTTGAAAGAAGTTCTTGTTTGTTTTCCAAATTGACATGCATCACATATTCGATTATTTTCAAAATTTAGACTAGGAATACCTTTAACTAAATCCATTTTTAATAACTTGGAAATTAGGTGTATGCTTGCATGACCTAATCTACGATGCCACAGCCAACCAATCTCATTCATTTTAGCATTATCAGCAACTAAGCAATGATTACTTGGAGATAAATTACTCAAATCAATTAAGTACACATTGCCATAGCGTTTACCAACAAGAATAATGCTATTATCAATGGGATTAGTAACAGTGCAAACAGAAGCTTCAAAGGAGACCTTGAAACCTTTGTCACACAGTTGGCTAATACTTATTAGATTATGTTTAAATCCATTAACATATAAAACATTATCAATATGAGTAGATGGAGTAATTTGAATCTTACCAATGCCCATGATATGGCTTTGACCATTATCACCAAAAGTAACTACTCTACCTCTTTTTGATTCAAGGGTGATGAATTGATCTTTGTCACCCGTCATGTGTCTTGAGCAACCACTGTCCAGGTACCATTTTCTTTTCAGTCTGATGGCTGCAAGACACTCCTGCAAAATATTTATGTCTTAATTTTAGGTACCCAAGCCTTCTTGGGTCCTTCATGGTTAGAAGCATTAAAAATTGTTCCTTTGGGAACCCAAATCATCTTTTTTCTTTTTATGTGAAGATTTACATATATGTGATTTATGTCCTTTGCTTCCACATTTAAAACAAGTAATGTTTAATGATTTTTCAGCATGTACAAAAATGTTCTTCAAAGATTTTTGCTTTTTAAGTGGATTATATCCTAATCCAGCTTTGTCAAAAACAGCCTTTTGATTTTCCAAAATCATATTAAGTTTGATAGAGCTTAGAGTAAATTTATCAACTATAGGTTTAAGTCTATCAACTTCATTTTTCAAACTTTCTTTTTCTTTTATTAAAAGTTCTTTATCAATAACATGCTTTTCATTTTCTAATGATAGTTTTTGCATTTGAGTTTTCAAATCTTTGTTCTTTGAACTTAGGTTTGCAAAATCATCCATTAATTCATAAAAAGCACTATGTAATTCATCAAAAGTGAAGTCATCAAGAAAACTCGGACTTACCTCATCGTTGTCCGCCATGAAGCATAGATTGGTCATTTCACTCTTTTCTTCTTCTTCAGAACTTGTACTTTCCGAATCGCTCCATGTGGCCATCATTGCCTTCTTTTTGAATCTCCAGGTGCCTTTCTTTAGTTGAGGGCATTCAGATTTAAAGTGACTCGGCTTCTTGCATTCAAAACAAATAACTTCCTTTTCTTTGCCCTTGTCCTCATCTTTTCTTGCAAAGGGCTTTTTCTTTTCAAACTTCTTCTTCTTCATGAATCTTTTAAATTTTCTTGTGATGAGTGTCATGTCCTCATCATCACTTTCATCCTCGGATTCATGAGGCTCTTCCATATATTCAGAAATCTTAAGAGCCATTTTTTTTCTTCTTTGACTCATCTTCATCAACATGTTGCTTGATTTGAAGCTCATGAGTCATCAAGGATCCCAACAGTTCTTCTAGGGGTAGTGTACTTAGATCCTTTGCTTCTTATATTGCCGTCACCTTAGCTTCCCAAGTCCTAGGCAAGGAACGCAAGACCTTTCTCACAAGATCAGAATTATTATAAATTTACCAAGACTTTTTAAACCATTAACTATGTCAGTAAATCTTGTAAACATATCAGCAATAGATTCACATGCATCCATTGTAAACAATTCATGTTTATGAACTAGCATGTTAATCTTGGATTCCTTGACTTGATTTGTTCCCTCATGGGTAACTTCAAGTCTATCCCAGATTTCTTAGCAGAAATGCAAATAGATATGCGATTAAATTCATTTGCATCTAATGAGCAGTATAAGACATTCATTGCTTTGGCATTGAGTTGTGCCAATTTTCTATCATGTTCATCCCATTCCATTTCCGATTTAGGAATCTCCATGCCATTTACTCTAGCAGTGGGTGTGTGTGGTCCATTGACTATAATACTCCATAGATCATAGTCAAGTGCTTGAATGAATATTTTCATTCTAGCTTTCCAATAACCATAGTTAGAACCATTAAATAAGGGTGGTCTATTAGTAGATTGACCTTCGGAAAAAGATGAACCAACTTGAGTTGCCATGTGAATCTTTGACTCTTGATCGTTAGATCAAATCAAATGAGCACTAGCTCTGATACCAATTGTTGGTCCAGATAGCAACCCAAGAGGGGGGGTGAATTGGGTTTTTCAAAAAATAAACTCTTTTGAATAGATAACCCCCAGCGGAAATAAAAACTTAGATTCACAGATTTAAAACTAAGCAACTATAAATGAAGAGTTGAAGATAAGGAGACAATCACGGCAAACAAAATTGATTTTATAGTGGTTCGGTGTACCTACAACTACATCCACTCCGAAGTACCTCTTGGGTCCACACTATAATCAAACTGATTACAGTAGAGTTGTTTTGTAAGCTCACAACTCAAACTTGTTGTTTTCTCGGGCACACAACGAACCCAGCTGGTTTTCAAGGCTCACCAGCACAAAACCTAAAACCACAAGCAAATGCTTGCACAAGGCTAACTGCCTCAACTTGAATCAATCACCAGATTGACCTAGCAAACAGTATAATGAGTTTACAAAAGCAAACTGCTCCTTCAATGAGCAAATATACAATAATAAAACAATAAATAGAGATTAGGAACCAAAGCCTGATTCGAAGATCTTGGTGGCTTCTTCCTTCTCTTCCTTTGAATGGATCTTCCTTTGGATATGCTCTTGAGGTTCAGAAGATTGGAAAACTAGGGCTTCTCCCTTCTTTTGAGATTTCTTCTAAATAGAACAGTGAAGGCTTGGAATCTCTTTCTTTTCTCTTGGGGAATGAGTATGATCTTTCCTTACAGGTTTTCCCTCTTTTCTTTTCTGATGGATCTCAAGGATTCTATTCTTTTCTTTTTGCCTCTTTCTTGATTTTTCTTCTCTTCTTCTTTGGGATGCAATCACCCCTCTTCTTATAGATTTGATTAATCCACAAATAGTGCAAAACTATCCGTTAGAAGCAAGTGAAAAAGGATTAGATCCATAAATAACAATAGCCATTGGGATTAAAATTGATAAAGTAAAAGTTTAGAGTCGTTCTGACAGTTTTGGAGCCGTGTCTGACATTCTGGAGTCAGCTCTGGCTTTTCTGGAGTCGGCTCTAACTCTAAATAATTTAATCCGCTCGATCTGGAGTCGTCTCTGACTTTTCTGGGGTCGACACAAATTCTTCTGGAGTCGACTCTAACAGTCTGGGAGTCGACTCTAAATCATGGCCTGAAAATCCAATATTCTGTTGTTTCTGATAGAGTCGGCTCTCACAGTCTCGGAGTCGACTCTAAGTCTGTGCCGTTTTCCGGAGTCGGCTCTATGATTCCATGTGTCGACTCTAATGTCTGCAGTCTTACCTTGACATTAGATTCAAACCAGAACTTGATTTTCCTTCTTGATTTTGATCATCAAATAGACTTATAAACTGAAAGACTTAATCAAAATCATTAGTAACATCAAATGTTATACTCAAATAGTTTTGTTAATCATCAAAATCCTCAATTGGGTCAACACGCTAACACAACCTGTTGAAAACGAGGCATTTCCTCCTCGAGCTACGGCGAAAAATGATGACGAAACAGTGGCCCATCGTTCACAAGGTTATCATTGTCTGCCTTTTTGAATCCCCCAAATAAGATTGCTTCAGAATTCTACTCCCTATATCTAAACTTACACTTTGGACTAGGGAGTGGGGGGCATGTGATGAGGGGTATAATTATCATTGCATTATTGACTGCCCACGTCAATGATTGGGTCACACCCAATCCAAACACCCTGCTAGCCAGTTAGCGTAACATCCGAGCAAGGAAGCCAAATCACCTTTGACAAAGTTGAGTCACCCCGACAACCCAAGCTATCTTCATACCTCGGCCAATCGAGCCAAGCCGTTCCTCGGTAACCCGAGATATCTTCATACCTTGGCCAACCGAGCCGATTCCTTCTATACCTCAGGAAATAAGTTACCACCTATTCAAGCTGAACCACGGCATTCAAAATACCTCTATGGAATCCGGCGCATAAGAATTTGAATCCACTATAACTGAATAAGATTCCAGGCAGCGAAACATGCCCATAGGTGGCCTAGGTCTATGCAATCATTAAGCCTCAAGGCATCAACCAGATTCCCCAGCCGTCAATCTCCTAACTGACAAGATACAGACCCTACTGGCCTCATAACAAACTTGATTCAAATCCTAACAGTTTTCAGACCTCCTCCAGAGTACGTCCGAGGAATCAGGTGATCACCTATAAATACCACCATCCTCAAGCCTCTCAGGTACAACGATTCTAGGCCCATTTTTTCATACACAGTGCTCACACACTCCACTGAGGCTCCCCCTGAGCTCGGAGCTCTCGAGAGAGAACACCTGCCAAAAGGGGAACTCCTCTGTGAGAGTCTTCTCCTCACATCTGCTTGCTGTGAATCTCCACTGACTTGGGCGTTGGAGGGTCCTCTGCATAGGGCAACCCCCACAGCACCCTCTACGTGCGGACTATCTTGCAGGTTCCACCTCGAAGCAGTGGGATCGACGTCCGGATCAGGAGCCAGAAGTGCACCCGAGTTGAAGAACGGATTTTTGCAGCAATAGGCCTAATGACCAAAATATATATATATATATATATATATATATATATATATATATATATATATATATATATATATATATATAGGTAAAAAAAGAAAAAGAGAGATTCAAATTCTATTAAAATTTTATCTTATTATTTTGAGATTCTGCTTTGCAAGAGCTTGGAGTTCTGCATCTCAAGAAACTACTAGAGGATCGGATCGAGCCAGATCATTGTACCTTAGGAAAAAATCGTTTATAACCCGCATGAGGAGGTGAAAACTTGTTCTTAGGACAGTGTCTAACATGCCTCGACCAGCTAGATTCTTTTTATATTTCATTTATATTTTAAATTTAAATTTTTAGATTAATACTTTAGCATTTTCTAAAAAGATTTTTATAAAATTAAAAATAATTTTCTAACAGCTAAGGACAAGTTTTTGCCTCACTAGAAATTGCTAGATTTTTATTATAAATTTTTGAAAAAAAATTCCTTACTATTGAGCCTATGCAGAAGCCTTGGAATTTGTTTTAAAAAAAGTGTTTTGAATTTGAAATTTAAAATTAAAAATTTAAATTTGAAATTCAAATTTTAAAATTAAAAATTAAACTCAAATTTAAAATTAAATTATTTGAGTTAATTTTTGCTTAGTAGTTATTATTATTGCAAGTAGTTTCTAGATTTAATTCTTTTGAATTTAAATTTAAAATCTAGAAATATCTGAAAATTACTAATTTAAAAATTTAAATTATAAGGCTAAATCTTCAACTTTTTGGTTGTGCAGAATGAATTAAGCAACCAACATACTCAAAATGGTTCTGATGATCTTAGTGCAATCAAACCTGAAAAATTTAATGGATCATTCTTTAAGAGGTGGCAAAGCCAAGTGAAATAATGGCTTACCACTTTAGGCTTATTTTCTGCCATAGAATTATCAGATCCCAAATCTAATACTCAGCCAAGGTTCTTCTAGTATAGTTGATACTTCCTCTTCATCAACATCAAAAATACCCCAAGAAATAGATTTTCATTGTAGACATAGAATTTTAAGTGCCTATCTGATAGCCTTTATGATGTCTACCTTTCCACTAAAACTGCTAAGGAACTATGGGATGCCCTTGAGGCTGAATATGGGATGGTTGATGCTGGTCTAGATCGATTCACCATCTCAAAATTTTGAAAGTACATAATGGTAGATTCCAAACCATTAGTATTCAAATTCATGAATTTCAAGATTTTCTTAGAAAGTCAGAGTTGACTGGCTGTAGTTTTTCTGAAAACTATAAGGTCCAAGCCTTAGTAGATGCCCTTCCACCTTCTTGGTCATCCTTTACTCGAGAGCTAAGCCATAAGCAAGGTAGCTTGACCCTAACAGAAGTGATTAACTCTATTAGGATTGAAGAAGAACAGCTTAAGCTCAATCAAAATCAAAAGACCGACCTTGGACCTAAAATCATTTGACCGAGTCAAATCCAACTCCAAATCAATTCAAACCTAGGAAAAGAATTTTAAGAAGAAGAAATTCCAATCTAGATCCAACCAATCATACAAACCTCCTCAAAACCGATAAACCAGAACCGACCGAATCAGAAGTCAAAGAATTATAAAGGCACATTCTGCTTTGTGTGCGGAAGGACAAATCATGTGGCGAAGGACTGCTACCACCGAAAGACTGAACCATTGAGAAATCATCTAAACCACAAGTTAACGTGGTTGAGAGTGGTGCTGAGCCTTCTTTCAGGTCGGTAAATTCAAAATCTTAATTAACTCAACCCAATCTTCTTGTGATTGATGGCTTGATTCAGGAGCTAATGTTCATGTTTGTTTTGATCGCTCCTTGTTCTCCACCTTTCAGGAATCAAGTGGAGGAGGTGTGACACTTGGGAATAACTCTTCAGCACAAGTGCTTGGGAAAGGTCAAGTGGATCTAAAGATGACATCTGGAAAGATCCTAATCCTTCATGAAGTGTTGTTAGTTCCTAGTGTTAGAAGAAATTTGATTAGTGGATCTCTCTTATATCTAGAGGATATAAAATTGTTCTAGAGTCAAATAAAGTTGTAATTACTCGTAATAATGAGTTTGTTGGTAAAGGACTTTGTATGTGAAGGTCTTTTTAAATTAAATGTATCCTCTAAGTTATCTAATAAAAGTCCTCTTCTTTTTAATGTTGAATCTTCAAATGTTTGGCATAGTAGACTTGGTCATGTGAATTTTGATCGTATTCATTACATGACAAATCTTAATCTAATTCCTAAAGTTCATATTGATAGAAAGTTCAAATGTGAGATTTGTATTCAAGCCAAGATGCCTAGAAAACCTTTTAAATCAGTAAATAGGAGTTCAACACTTCTTGAATTAGTCCATAGCGATGTATGTGACTCTACCAAATTTCCTACACGGGGA
This sequence comes from Calamus simplicifolius, assembly GCA_900491605.1. Taxonomy (NCBI): domain Eukaryota; kingdom Viridiplantae; phylum Streptophyta; class Magnoliopsida; order Arecales; family Arecaceae; genus Calamus; species Calamus simplicifolius. Next base: position 28,366 of record UESW01000041.1, on the reverse strand, counting down.
GGAAGTCGTTACTTTGTAACATTCATAGATGACTTCTCTCGATATTGTTACATATATTTGATAAAATCTAAGGATGAAGTATTAGATAAGTTTAAGATTTATAAGGTAGAAGCTGAAACCCAACTGAGAAAAAGCTTAAGAAATTTAGGTCAGATCGCAGTGGTGAATATACCTCAAATGAAATGACTCTATTTTATCAAGAATATGGGGTTATTCATGAAGTTACACCACCATACTCTCCTCAGTCCAATGGTGTAGCTGAACGAAAAAATCATACATTAATGGATATGGTTAACTTAATGTTAATAAGTTCAGGCGTACCCAAGAACTTGTGGGAGGAAGCTCTTTTAGCTGCATGTTATATTTTAAATAGAATACCCTTTAAGGATAGTCCTAAAACACCTTTTGAGCTTTAGAAAGGTAGAACACCAGGCTAGATTACCTTAAAGTGTGGGGATGCTTAGCTAAGGTAGGAATACTAAACCCAAGAGAAGAAAAATAGGACCTAAAATCATAGATGCTATCTTTATAGGTTATTCCTTAGATAGCAGTACAAATAGGTTCCTAGTGATAAGCTCTGATATAAGTGGCATCTCTAATAATACTCTTATCGAATCAAAAGATGCTACTTATTTTGAAAATGTTTTTTCTTTCAAGAACCAAGTTCCAAATCAACTCTCCTCTAATCCTTACTTGGTTCATAATTCTATTGAAGCTGGGTCCTCTAATGAGTCAATGGAAAGAAAAAGATCTAATCCTGAAGGTGGATTTTCTGAACTTAGGAAAAGTTCAAGGAAAAAGAAAGAAAAAGACCTTGATGAAGGTTTCTTTACTTTCTTAGTCGAAGGCGAACCTTCTTCTTTTTCAGAGATGATGTCTTTACCTAATGCTCCTTTTTAGAAGGAAGCTATTCTTTCTGAATTTAATTCAATCTTACAAAATGAAACTTGGATCTTATCTGATTTACCTCCTAGAAGCAAACCTTTAGGGTGTAAGTGGGTATTTAAGAACAAATTTAGACCTAATGGTTCAATAGAAAAGTATAAGGCTAGATTATTAGCCAAAGGATATAACCAAAAGAAAGGGTTAGATTTCTTTGATACCTATTCTCCTGTAGCTAGAATAACAACCCTTAAATCACTTCTTGCTATTGCTTCCATTCATAAGTTAATCATTCATCAAATGGATGTGAAGACTTTGTTCCTTAATGGAGATCTTGAGGAGGAGATCTATATGGAACAGCCTGATGGTTTTGTTGTAAAAGGATAAGAAAATAAGATTTGTAAACTTATTAAGTCCCTTTATGGTCTTAAACAGGCTCCTAAATAATGGCATAAGAAATATGATCAAATTATTCTATCTTTTAGATTTCAAATCAATAATCATGATAAGTATGTCTATTCTAAAATCATCGACAATAATTGTGTAATCCTTTGCTTATATGTGATGATATTTTTATTTTTGAAACATCTCTTGAAATTATTTCAAGTGTTAAATCTTTCCTCTCTTCTAAGTTTGATATGAAAGATTTAGGTGAAGCGGATGTAATCCTAGGGATGAAGCTTATCAAGTCCCATGAAGGGATAGCTCTCTCTCTTTCTCATTCTATAGAAAAAATGATCAAGAAGTTTGGTTATTTCAATCTTAAATCAATATCTACTCCTTTTGATCCTAGCGTTCACCTAAAGAAAAATTTAGGTGACCCAATTAATCAATTAAAATATTCTTAAATTATAGGATCTCCCTTGTATATAGAAAATAGGACAAGACCTGATATTGCCTATGCTGTAGGAAGGCTTAGTAGATATAATCAAAATCATGATCAATCTCATTGGGTAGCCTTAGAAAGAGTATTCCGATATTTAAAGGGAACACTTAATCTCTCTTTGATGTTCATTGAATACCCTAAGGTGGTTGAGGGTTACAGTGACGCTAATTAGGTTACTGATTCTCATGATTTAAAATCAACCACCAGATATCTCTTTCTTCTTAACGGTGTTGCTTTGTCTGGGGATCAACTAGGCAAACTATCAATTCTAGAAGCACCATGGAGGTCGAGTTGATAGCTCTGGATACAACCTTTAATAAGGCAGAGTGGATAAAAAGTTTAATATCAGAGCTACCTTTGGTACCTAAGCCAGTTCCAGCTATATCAATCCATTGTGATAATAAGGCTGCAATCGAACTGACTAATCAAAAGAGTACCAATAAAAAGATGAATCGCCATATACGGCTTCGTCATAAGTCTATAAGACAACATAAGAAAAATAATGTTATCTCTTTGAAATTTCTCAAATCTGAGAAGAATTTGGTAGATCAATTAACCAAGGTATTATCTAGGAGTGGAGTCCTAGATTCATTGAGGGGGATGGGGCTTAAGCCCATTATTTGGTCACCAGCAGTGGATACCCAACCTTTATGATTGGAGATCCCATGAATGAGGTTCAATGTGGTAGAAACGAAGCTGATTGAGTGATTGTGTTAGAGTACAAATTTTGAAAAAAAATTTCAACCCATCCCTATGATGAGTGCTTTTATAAAGTGACAAAGTAAATTTGTGTAAGGTTGAGTGATTCTCTTAATGGATCCGAGGTAGGTTATCTGCAGGGTATTAATCACAAATACCCTTTGAGGATTCACCTATATGAGAATTGTCATATTAGGCCGTGACTAAAGGTTTGGGCTAACCTTAAGAAATTCTTATAAAAAATCAAGGTACTAAGTGCAAGGCCTTTAATATGTGCTGACTGCTTAAACCCAATTGATCCATACTATGTGTGTGATTAGTAGAAGTCTGAGTCAAGGATCTAGTTCAAGGTCTAATCCACTATGGTTCCTTCAGATGTATACAATCAACACTAAGTGAAGTTCAAGTCCACAGGACACCTCACCTTTGCGCAGTATAAGATGCCCTAAAATTAATATTATACTATTCATTTATTTTCTTTTATTTTAAAATTTTTATAAGGGATTGTTAACTTTTTAGCCCATTTGAAAAATGTTTTAAAATAAATAAATAAAAAAGAATAACGGATCCATGCCTTAATTCTGCGAACACTCAAGCATTCTGCCTTTCCTTCCATTCTGAGAGAAATGGTAACAAAGGCCTAATGGCCAAAAATATTATATATATATATATATTACCAATATATATATTGTATATTGGTAAAAAAAAAGAGAAATAGAGATATTCAAATTCTATTAAAATTTCATCTTATTAATTTGAGATTCTGCTTTGCAAGAGCTTGGAGTTTTACATCTCAACAAGCTTTGAGATTCTGCTTTGCAAGAGCTTGGAGTTCTGCATCTCAACAAGCTATTGAAGGATCGGATCGAGCCGGGTCCTTGGGAACAAATCGCCTATAACCCATACGAGGATATGAAAACTTATCCTTAGGGCAGTGTCTAGCATGCCTCGACCAGCTAGATTCTTTTTATATTTCGTTTATATTTTAAATTTAAAATTTTAAATTAATAACTTTAGCATTTTTTAAAATTTTTTTTATAAAATTAAAAACAATTTTCTAACAATTATAGCATCCATGAACAAAGTATAATTAGTGACGTCCTTCCCAGTGGAAGGGTAACACTGTTCGAAGGCGATGAGGTTTCGAAGAATGATGTTTATGTCATCATTGATTGTACGTTATGGCTGGGATCCTCAACGCCCCAATGCGAAATGAAATGTTGAGAAAGTTCTCCCTTTCTTTTTTTCTGATCCTTTTTTTTTTTGCCTTATCTCTTTCGTTTGCCACATCCCTCTCTTTTACGTTGACTTCAACTCCAGCCTTTCGAAGCTCAATGACGGAGGGAATAGAGCGTTCCTCCTCCTGCCGTGAAACCAAGCTGCGTTCCTCCTGCTGTCGCCTGGGTGATGGTTCATTGTGTGAGCAATATAGGATCTTTAATAAATAATTTGTTACATATAAGATAAAAATAACATACTTATCTGATGCGGAATTCATCATAATAGTATTTACATGATGCGGATGCGGAGTTCATCATGATAATATGTAGACTTGAGACTTGAATCTGGTTAGCCTCTTCTACAAAATAACTAGTTTCTCTCCTCTTAACCTCATTCTTTCATAGCAGATAACGATGGATTCTTTCTAACTTCATTAGGCAGAGAGAGGACTAATTATATATATATATATATAACATTCAATTGGTATTTCCATCAAACATCAATTAATGACTTTAATACGACTTAATATTAATGGCTTAAATTCTCGAACCATTAACAGTCGATTGGTAGCCCTTCATCTTCTGCACACACAGAAAAAAACAATGGGTGGCCTTCACTTTTTGCATACTAGGCTGGATCTGGCCCTTCATCTTTCGCATAGTAGGCTAGATCGAGAAAAGAGTGACTCTTCGCCTTTATAACAATCTTGTATTAAAAGGCTAATCTAACATTCTTCCACTTGGGCTGGAAGTTTATGACATTAATATTTAATAGTGTAAACATTAGGTATGCAAAATTAAATTTCATAATGTCATTCTTGCATCACGATTAACTTTAACATAATAAATTGCATAGTAAGAGTTATGGCAGTCATACACATCCAATTTGCATACTCCCTTCCATACTACTGTATTAGCAACTTATCATGTTAGATCACGTAATTTATATATAAATAACTTAATGTCTACTTAATTGTCTGACATAGTAAATTTCTTATTCAAAACAGTAAGTGTATACAAGCATAACGAACAAGAAATAATAAATAAAACCAGAAACATATCATATTAACGAGCTCAAGAGTGGCACAACATCATCATAATCAATCTTCAATTCATAATATCCTCATAATAAATCTTTAATACATAACATCATCATAATCAATCTTCAATACAACCAAGACCCATTCTATGTACATGTTCCTTAAATGTTTTTGGTTGTAAACCTTTAGTCAAAGGATCTGCAATCATAAGATCCGTTCTAATATGTTCAATGCACACTCTTTGTTTCTGGACCTCCTCTTTGACAGTAAAGTACTTTAATTCCATATGTTTAGCACCTCTGGAATATCTGTCATTCTTGGAGAAGAAAACTGCTGCGGAATTATCACAATAAATTTGCAGTGGCTTGGTAATGGTGTCGACAACCCCAAGTCCTGAAATAAAGTTCGTAGCCATAATGCATGAATTGTAGCTTCATAACATGCTACAAACTCTGCTTCTATAGTGGATGAGGCAATGATTGATTGTTTGGCACTTTTCCATAAAATTGCTCCTTCTCCCAACAAGAACACATAGCCAAAAGTTGACTTTCTACTGTCAACACAACCACCAAAATCTGAATCTGAATGTCCAATCACTTCCAACTGATTAGATCTTCTAAATGTGAGCATATAATCCTTAGTTCCTTGAAGATATCTCATCACTTTCTTTTCAGCTTTTCAATGATCAATACCAGGGTTACTCTGATAGCGGCCCAATATCCCAACCACGAAGTTGATATCTGGTCTTGTGCAAGTTTACAAACACATCAAGCTACCCACAACAGACGCATATGAAATAGATTCCATTTGCTTACGTTCGACATCATTCTTTGGACATTGCATAAGACTAAATTTATCCCCTTTTTGTATTGGGACAATAACTGTTGAACAGTTGTTCATATTAAATTTCTCAAGAATTTTCTCGATATAAGTTTTCTGAGACAAGCCTAACAATCCATGTGATCTCTTTCTGGATATGAAAATTTCTATCACATAAGATGCCTCTCCCATATCTTTCATCTCAAAATTCTTAGAGAGAAAATTTTTAGTCTCATACAAGATACCTAAATCATTAGCAGCAAGCAAAATATCATCAACATATAGAACCAAAAATATAAACTTACTTCCACAAATCTTTCGGTAAATGCATCGATCAATGATATTTTCATGAAAACCAAAAGATGTAATAGTATCATTGAACTTAATATACCATTGTCTGGAAGCTTGTTTAAGTCCATATATTGATTTCTTAAGTTTACACACCATATAATCCTTTCCTTCTACGGAAAAACCTTCAGGTTGATTCATATAAATTTCTTCCTCTATATCTCCATTAAGAAAGGCTGTTTTCACATCCATTTGATGTAACTCTAAATCATATTGAGCTACCAAAGCCATAATGATTCTTAATGAATCATTCTTTGAAACTGGTGAAAATGTCTCTTTATAATCAATGTCATCCTTCTGAGTATAACCCTTGGCAACAAGTCTAGCTTTAAAACGTTTGATATTGCCATTCAAGTCATGTTTGGTTTTAAAAACCCATTTACATCCAACTTGTTTAGAATCTTTTGGCAATTCGATAAGATCCCAGACATTATTTTCAGCCATTGATTTTAATTCATCTTTCATAGCATCAATCCATTTATCAGACTTATCACTGTTAATGGCTTGTGAAAATGAAACAGGATCTTCATAAATGCCACAATCAAAATCTGACTCTTGCAAATAAACCAAATAATCATCTGAAATAGCTGATTTTTGTATCCTTACGGGTTTACTTAAAGCTATTCCATATGGTTCAATTTTGTCAGCTATTGGTAGGTTAGGCTCTTCATGGGGTACTTCTTCATTCAAACATTGTTCATTGTTGTTTTGTTTTTGTAATTCTGGAACAATGTATGGAATGATTGTAGATTTAGAAACATTTATGGGTAATAAAACATTAACCCTTACTTCATTGATATCTACAATCTGTTTGTCAGCACTCCCACTAACTTCACTATTCTTAATAAATTTAGCATTGCATGTCTCAATAATTCTAGAACTATGGTTTGGACAATAAAACCTATACCCTTTAGATTTCTCTGGGTAACCTATAAAGTAACCACTGACAGTTCAAGAATCCAATTTCTTTTCATGTGGATTATACACTCGTGCTTCTACTGGACAACCCCAAACATGCAGGTATCTTAAACTAGGTTTCCTTCAATCCATAACTCAAAAGGAGTTTTAGAAACTGCCTTACTAGGAATCCTATTCAGTAAATATACTGCAGTTCTTAAAGCATACATCCACAAAGATTTTAGTAATGAGGAATTACTTATCATACTCCTAACCATATCCATTAATGTTCAATTTTGCCTTTTTGCCACACCATTTTGTTGAGGTGTGCCTGGCATAGTATACTGTATATATATGCCATGTCTTTCGAGGAATTTTACAAATGGACCTGGATTTTGCCCTGAGTCATTATACTTTCCATAATACTCACCACCTTTATCAGACCTTACTATTTTCACTTTTCTGTCTAGTTGTCTTTCAACCTCTTTAGTAAATACCTCAAGAGCATTTACAGCTTGCGATTTCTCTTTAAGCAAATAGACATATCCATAACGAGAAAAATCATCTATAAAGGTGATAAAGAACTTTTCTCTACCAAAGGATGGAGTATCAAAAGGTCCACATACATCAGTGTGTATAATTTCAAGAAGCTGAGTACTTCTTGTAGCTCCTTTCTTGTTATGTTTGGTTTGCTTTCCCTTAATGCAATCCATACATAAACCAAGATTAGTAAAATCTAGATTTGGTAAAATTTCATTCTTTACTAATCTTTATAGTCGTTCTTTGGATATATAACCGAAACGTTTATGCCATAAGAAAGCAGAGTTGTCATTTACCATACTATGCTTAATTCCAATATTTTGATGGACACACATCAGGGATGCAAAAAATTTATCATCAAGTTTTAATTTATATAATTCATCCATAAGAATTCCAGAACCAATAAAGGAACCTTCTTTATTAAATAAACTGAAACATCCTTTTCCAATCTTAAAACTAAACCCATTAACATCAAATTTCAAAATAAAAACTAAATTTCTAGAAAGTGAACGAACATAGAGAGTTTGTAGTAGATTCAGGTAATGCCCAGTATTTAAAGTAAGACGATAAGTCCCTATGCCTTCAATTGGGGCCTTCTCTCGGTTCCCCATGAACAAGAAGTTCTCATTTGTGTTTATGCTCTGGATTGTAAGGAATCCCTGCATTACATTAGAAGCATGAGTAGTGGCACCAGAATCCAACCACCAAGTGTTAGAAGGAACTTCAGATAAGTTTGATTCATAAATTGGAGAAGCATAATGAAAGATACCTTTCTTTTCGAACCAAGCTTTCCGTTTCAAACAATCTTTCTGATAATGTCCTTCTTTCTTACAAAAGTAACATTTATCCTTCTTTCTTTCCTTCTTATCATTATCAGTAACCTATGATACTTTAGTGGATGATTTCTTCATAAATTTCTTGGATTTTGGTTTGATAACTTTACCAGCTCCCTAACCCACTAGGTTTATTGAATGATCCCCTTGTGCTTTCAATCTCCTTTCCTCTTGAGTAAGCTTACTGGCCAATTCATTAATATCCCATTTATCTTTAATAGTGTTATAATTAATTTTAAAAGGTCCATACTCTTGAGGTAATGAGTTCATAATGAATTGTACTAAAAAGGAGTCATCTACAACCATTCCTAGGGTCTTAAGTCTTACTTCAATATTAGTCATATCTAGGACATGTTGCTGCATACTTCGCGACCCATCATATTTCATTGTCGTGAGTTCAGCCATTAGTGTCCCTGCAAGTGACTTATCAGCGGAACGAAAGCGCTCTTCCATAAGCTTAAGATATTCCTTAGCTGATACACTTTCTGGAAGAGTTGATTTAATGTTGTTGGCAATTGTCATTCGCATGAAACCTAGACATAATCTATTAGATCTGTCTCATGCTTTATGTTTTAACTTCTTTGCCTCATTGCTCATATCCGTAATGTCAGTAGGCTTTTCTTCTAATAGTGCCAAGTCAAGATCCAAGACACCTAAATGGAAATTTACTTGCTCACGTCATTCAAAGAAGTTTAAGCCATTAAAGATAGTAACAGAAGAAGCATGTGAATGTAGAGAAACAGCTGCAAAAACATAAATGCTCAAATTCAGATAATTAAATACAAAATTATATTGTAGATTTCCTTTGGGTAAATACAACAATATACATCATAATTAGAATGCTACGTAAACTTTTAAAGAAATTAATAAATCTTATCAAATATATATAGTATCTTTGGATATCCATATAAATTTGATAAGAGAATATTAGATTTTCTCCTTTAGGTTTGTTAGTTATAGAATATTAATCCATCTTTGGGCGAATTCTTAATTTCTAACAACCAACAAGTCTTTAACAACATTCTATAAAATTTCATAAATTGCATGACTGAATATAAATTAGTTTGGTCACTTTGGTGACTAACTAACTAATTTAATCTTGATGCATATTATTTTTATAAATTATATGACTAAATATAAATTAGTTTGGCCACTTTGGTGACTAACTAACTAATTTAATCTTAATGTCATATAACTATACAATAATACCAATATCAAAATCTTATAAATTATATGATTGAATATAAATTAGTTTGGCCACTTTGGTGACTAACTAACTAATTTATCTTAATGTCATATAACTAAACAATAATACTAATATTATTAAAAATCTAACATTTAATTTTGATAATGACAAATATAGTAACATTGCTACATGCATTAGCCGACATCAACCATCATAGATTACCAATCTGCTTCAATCTATAAATATCAGTTTTGCCATACATACTAGTATAACAAATGATCTTATCTATGCATGCTATTAATTCGTAACAGGATCAGCCGGGGTTCTCCTGGCGATGAACCTTTTCATGGAATAGATTAATGGCCAATAATACTATCAATTATAACTTTAAAAGATTAAGTATTCATCGGCAATTCATTCTGATGAAAAATTAATCAATCATAATATACAAACAAATTATTTATTTTAGAACTAGGCTCTGATACCACTTGTGAGCAATATAGGATCTTCAATAAATAATTTGTTACATATAAAATAAAAATAACATCTTACCTGATGCGAAATTCATCATAATAGTATTTACATGATGCAGATGCGGAGTTCATCATGATAATATGTAGACTTGAGACTTGAATCTGGTTAGCCTCTTCAGATTTTGACAGCCTCTTCTACAAAATAACTAATTTTTCTCCTCTTAACCTCATTCCTTTCATAGCAGATAACGATGGATTCTTACTAACTTCATTAGGCAGAGAGGACTAATTATATATATATATAACATTCAATTGGTATTTCCATCAAACACCAATTAATGACTTTAATACGGCTTAATTTTAATGGCTTAAACTCTCGGACCATTAACAGCTGATTGGTAGCCCTTCATCTTCTGCATACACAGAAGAAATAATGGGTGGCCCTTTACCTTTCGCATACTAGACTGAATCTGGCCCTTCACCTTTCGAATACTAGGCTAGATCGAGAAAAGAGAGACTTTTCACTTTTGTAATAATCTTGTATTAAATGGCTAATCTAACACATTGTAGTCTTTTTCTCCGCCTGTCGCCCGGGTGATGGTTCGTTTTTGTCTTTTTTCTCTCTCCTTATTCAGATCAAACAGGATCCACTCGTGGAACAAGTGGAGCAAATGGTGCACCTCCAAGTCCTGAAATAATGCCTCTGCAGGTGGGGAACTTAGCTTATTGGCAGAAGCAAGTCTATCAAGAGGAGGTTCTCAAACCACATATTGTTGTCAAACAGCTGCGCGAGCTCTTAGCTAGGGACGCTTTTCCGCTCTCTGGGTTACCAATATGATCATCTGGACGAGAAAACAGCATCCAGCAGCAGTAGTGCATTATCTGGGCAACAATATTAACTTTAAATTTTAAAATAAAATGATGATTATAAAATATGGATTTTATTGATCGAAATCTTAGATTATATATGTGTGTGTAATGAGATAATGCAATTAACATTAATATCAAACGTTTGTTTGATATAGATATAAACCAAGGTCTCGTTCGGAATAAAAATGTTGAGAAAACTTTTTGTAAGGTGGCTTGAGTGCATTGCACAGTAGATGTTAAAGTTTTGCAATCTAGAGCCTATCTTTCAAGAAGAATATATCAAGGTGCAAACCTAATATCAAATTGGAGAGAGAAAATACACCAATTAAGTTCTAGCGTCCCCTTGCATGTATCACCTCAGCATGGTAATCATATTTACAATAGGTTTTAATATTTTCACTTGTGAGTCATCACTGATGTTTTAGCTTGAATCATCTCGGCATAGTATTGCATTGGCATTCCCAATATTTCACCCTTGACAAATGCATCCTAATCAAGGCAATTCGAATGAAGCCATGAATACAACCAGTTTAGGTATTTGATTGAAGAACCAAGAAAATTTCAATTCCAATATAATTTCTTTTTTTTGTTATATATGATAAATAATAATAATGCTAGGCATAAGCTAGTAAATAAATAATAATAAGATTACAAGCAAACATCAATGACTCCTTGACAAGTACGTCTAGGGCGTGCATCCATGGACATGTCCTAATGTGAACGGCCAAGACCGTCTGCCATCTGGCCGGAGAATGGAAATGTGAATCTCGGTATACCAATTGTCCCAATCATGCACCATATGATCTAGATACTTTGCCACAACCATTACTTTCTTTTTTCCGATCCATGCTGTTGAAAAAAGAGAGGAGAAGATTCCATCCCTCTCCAACGAGCAGGTATAGAAGAAAATGAAATGTATTTATATGGACAGTGAGGTTGGGAGAAGATCTGAAACGATAAGAGAACGACTGCTTTGGTTACACTTGGTTGCATCTCCATTCAGATCTATCTAAATTAGATGATGAGAGACGTATATCAATGTCTGACTCATTGGATCATTTACATGGGATCTCAATCGTCTACTAAGATATGATGGGATTTAAGCATGAATATTTGATTGTAGTCAAGCTTATATATGTATAATTTCAGAAAATGGATAACATGTCATTAAGTCCATGCTTGGTCTTGCTTTGGAGCAACCAAAACTACTCTTTGGAGGATAAATTAAAAAGCTATTTTAGAATATTAATGTATTTGATAAAATTTTTAAAATAGCTTTCTAATTTTTCTAAAGACATTGCTTGGCTATTTTCATTAGACTTAAAGATTATAGATGTAAATAAATAATTATTATTAATATAATATAATAATATGATATGACTATGATAATATAATTTATTATATTTAAATAATATTATAATATTATAATTATAATAAATTATGTAGTGTAAAATAAGTTATTATAGTATATATAGTATTATAAAATACTATACTATAGTATACAACTAAATATTATTATATTATAATGCCATAATTTTTTTAATATTATAATATATCACATACTATCATATTGTTTTATTAGATAATAATTAACATAATTTAAATAATATTATAGTATAATTGTTAAATAATTGCAAAAATATTATAATATTATAATATGTTTATTTTAATATAATTATACTATAATACTATTATATTATTAGAATAATTTATATTTATGATTTTTTATATTAGATAGCTAAAGATATATATTTTTTATTATTTTTATTCTAAAAATACTTTCTTAGCTTGGTTATAAATAAATATTAAGGTCTCACAACATTTTAAAGATGCAGTTATCAAATAACAATTTTTTTTTTTTCTAAAAGCTTTACTTCAAAAGCTCTACTGTTATCCGTTTTATCAAACGAGGCCTAAATATCAATCTATTTAAAAAGATAAAAGATGATGAAGGCTTTGTTAAGGATACCAAACCCTAGCCAACTCCTATACCCTAACTAGGAGTGTAAACCGGGTCAGGCCCGGCCCGACCCGCCCCTGACCCGGCTTGACCCTTGCCCCTCCTTGACCCTTGCCCCTCCTGCCCCTCCAATTTCGGGTCGGATCGGGTCGGGCCGCGGGTCATCAATACCCGCCCCTGACCCGCCCTACTAATTTTTAATTATTTTTAATATTTTTTTAATAAATTTTATTTTTTGAACAAAAATAAATTACAAAATAAAACTCAACCAAATACATTAAAATTTGGGGTCGAGCCGGGCAGGGGCAGGGGCGGGGCGGGGCGGGGCGGGGCGGGGCGGATGGGGTCGAGCCGGGCGGGTCGAAGGGTCGGGCCGGGGGTGACCCAAGCCCGGACCCGAGGGTGTCTGGGGCAGCAAGGGTCGGGCCATGGAGGGTCGCGGGGCAGGGCCGGGTCGGGGGCATGGCCGGGTCGGGTCGGGTCGGGCCGCGGGCCGACCCGCCCTTTTTACAACCCTAACCCTAACTCTACTCTTTATACCATTGTTGAGTCTATCTCCAATAACTATCTTTAGCTCTTAGCTATTGTGGACACCTCACGATCAGAATTAAAAGAGCGATAAGTCCTTTCTCACTCCCACTTGTACTATTCCAAGCATCTCCACTGAGTCCCCTACTTTCTTGGCCACTCCTGATGGAGCCGTTGGAGCTAGAGTCAATGTTATGCTCTGGATTCATGATGAAAATAAAGCATAACAATCTGCTATACACTTAGAAATAAATTTTCAGCAAGCAAGGTGCATATGCAAAGTGATTAAACATAATTAATTAGAATAAAGGGTCAGCTTCTACTTGACTTCCACTTATGTAACGGTCTCTAAAACAAAAAATAATAATAGAGTTTTATAAGTTTGTACTCAATAAGTAACACTAAGCATAAATCAATGGATTAAGTAAGCATCACATTATAAAATTTTTTGGACCATATCATATAGCAACAATAATAATTTAAAATTATTATTTTAACAATTATAGCATTTTATGTTTATAGTTTTCAATTTTATATCTGCATTATAATAACTCTTCAGTTATTTAACTACAGCCACATAATACACACATTTAACCCTATTGATAAAGGTTTTTCTTCAATATATTCTTCGCGGAGGTGGGTTCCAGTATCAATCATCAATCATCAATTATTCATAATCACTGAGAGTTTATGTAATATCAATTATAATTTATTTATCAATAATTTAATAATTCATATTCAATAATTTTAATTTTAATATTTAATTTTATTTATTATATTATTTCATAAAATCATTTTTTATATCGCTTCATATTTTAGAGTTCAACTGCAGTGCTTTTATAATTTTTTTTTCAAAAAATTAGCTTTCAATCTCATCATTTATCTTATACCACTCCTTCTTACTATTTTTTTTATAAATTATGGTACCATCCATGTACGGTCATAAGCATGGTAGCTAGTTTCTCATTTTATTATACCATCCATAAATGTGAGGCTAGGATGCTAAGCGTTGGAATTGCTATAGAGGGACAGGATTTAAGATTTAGGGTTTAGGGTATACCTATTCTTCGCCAGGTGATGCTAGCTTGGAGAAAGATCAGAAAAAGGATAAAAGGAGAGGAGAGGGGACGAAGAATCACCCTTATCTTGTCACCACGTAAGGTGAGATTGTGTTGACACTTGACACGGTAGATCTACATTTTGTTTAGGTCTTCTTGGCATGCATACATCCAGCACTCCCTGACATAAGTGAAGACATTAATAATTTGTAATACCGGGTTCAAACGAACAAGATTTGGTTCAGATGAACCAGGCTTGGTTCAAATGAACCAAGCTCCTAACTATTGAGTTCCCGGACTAACGCTTCGCTCCAAGCGAAGCGTTTGGCCTTCCGAGAAAACTCAGATCCGAGGCGCTGCTCAGGTGAATAAATAGGGAGGATGAGGACCCTTCCTTCACGCAGGCGCACTTCCTCCATCAGGTAAATTTCCTGGCTTCTAGAGAGAGAGAGAGAGAGAAGAGAGAGAGAACCAGAGAGAGAGAGAGAGAGACAGAGAAAGATAGAGACAGAGAGAGAGCGCATTCCAGCCGGTCGATGCTTGGTTCAGGCCCGGCGGCGTGCTCGCCACCGCGCCGAGCCTGAGTCTTGGCCGGCGACTCCGCCGGCGCTGGGGGAGGCGTCCGGCGGGGTAGTGGTGGAGAGAGAGGAGAGGGAGGGCCAATTGGCCCTCCTCTCGCGCGGTGGTGGAAGCCGGTTGAACCGGTTTCCGCCGGTTGGTTAGGGCCCATCGGCGTGCTCGCCGCCTCGCCGGGCCCGAGCTTCCGCCTGTCGCCTCCACCGGCGCCGGGCGTGCGTCCGGTGGAGGTCCGGCCGGCCAAGGTGGCCGGCCGTGCCGCCGGCACAAAGACGTGCCGCGCGGACGGAGATGACAAGAAAAAAAATTAAGGAGAGGGAGAGAGAGGGGAGGGACCGCGGCGGCGGCCGGCTCTGGTCCGGCCAACGGTGGTCGGACCGGCCCCAATTCGGCTGGAATCGTCGCCGGCGCGACGAATTCCATGCAGGAGCAGCGGAGAGAAAAAGAGAGAAGGAGAGGAATTGAAGTAGAAAGAGGGAAATTGAGGCCGGCCGCGGCGGCGGCCGGCTCCGGCCCGACCTCCGGTGGCCGGGCTAGATGGAATTAGGCCGGCGGCGGTCCTGGCCGCCGGCCGGTTGCTGTCCCTGTTTCGGGTGAAACAGAGGAGTGGGAATCGAAGGATTGGCTGGGCTGCTGGGCTGCCATCGTTTGGGCCCTATTGGGCCGTGCAACGAACAGCTTTGGGGCTAGTTTTTGGGCCCCGTAACGGGCCGGGACTAGCATAAAAATATATGGTTGGAATCTAGGTTGAATCTAGTTTCTGGGGATGATTTTACTTCCCCATTTGAGTGAGTATGGTGAGAGATATTCGAGTCCGAAGTTGGGCCGTGGATTGGTCAGGGTAGAGTCTTAGGAATCATTTCATATCCAGATTTTAATCATTTAATTGTGTAAAATAATCCTCCAGGTATCCCGACATCTGATTAGCTGATATATCTGTTGGATTGCGTGCGGAGGTAAGTAAACCAGTTATCAGTTATTAAATAATTTATTTCAGGATATGCGTAGTTAAATTGTGAATTGTGATATGAAGAATTGTTATTGGCTAAATTGTAAGTAGATGAATACATGGCTGTTTATGTGCTATGATTTCATGTGTGGATGATATGCATGAGGGATGCAGTTATTATGCATGAGAGATGCAGTTGCTATGCATGAGAGATGCAGTTATTATACATGAGAGATGCAGTTAGTATGACATTGATGTGATATATTACATGCAATTGTTCAGTAAGTATAATCCACTTTTGCTACATGATTGATGTATTGATGTATTGATGTATTGAAGTGATGTGAGGTACTGTTATGTGTCGCCGCGGTTCTCCTTTACTATGGCCCCACACATTGTAGATGTGGTCTGTATGATTTTTATGGCCACACACTGGAGATGTATTCTGTTATGATATGGCCCCACATATTGTAGACATGTTCTGTATGATTTTTATGGCCTCCCACACTGACGAGTGTGTTATGGTATGGCCCACATGTCTTACAATGTGTTCTGTATGATTTTTATGGCCACATACATCGTAGAGTGTGTTCTATTATGGTATGGCCTCACACATCGTACAATGTGTTCTGTGGATATTGATGGCCACGCATCTGGAGGATGTGCTCTGATTGAGGTATTGCAGGGCCGTGGGTCACATTTACAGTTACCATTGAGAGTATAAACAGTGGGTTTACTTATATAGTATAATTGAGCGGTTATGGCTGCAAATGATTAGTATTATAATCATAAGTGCCGCCGTGGTTCTCCTTTGCAATGGCCATACACATCTAGAGGATGTGCTCAGATGAGGCATTGCAGGGCCGTGGGACACGCATGATATAATACTTACATTGCATAATGGAGTGATTGTGAATGCAAAAGAATGAATTATATTTATATGTGCCGCCACGGCTCTCCTTTGTTATGGGGCATTGCAGGGCCGTGGGACATATATAATATAATATGACAATGAATTATTTATATGCACTGATAATTTGCTATGATATAATACAACAATGATGAGTGCAAATGATTTGAATTATATTTATATGTGCCGCCGTGGCTCTCCTTTGTTATGGGGCATTGCAGGGCCGTGGGACACATATGATATAATATAACAATGATGGGTTTACTTACATTGCATGTTTGAGTAATTGTATAATGTTTATGCATGCAGATCATTTATATGCTTATTGATTATCATGCTATGATTTGACTGCATAACATGGTTTACTTACTGAGTGTAATCTCATGAAAATATTATAATGTTTTTTTTATTACAGGACCATGAGATTTGAGAATAACATGTTGGAGTGATGGACCTCAACTCAAATATAGATTCTTGTTTTATTGCTATACCAGTGTATTTATGTGTAGGGCTTGATGCCCAGACTATATTATTGTGGTGTGTAAGGAACCATAGGTTCGTTGGAGCTTCTATTTAAAATAAAGTGGATTCATATGTTGATGTAACCCCAGTAATGCTTATGTGTAGGGCTTGTAGCCCAAATCTTTAGTTATGGATTGTATTAAAGACATGGACTTGAATGATATATAGGTTATTGCTTTTCTTGAACTCAGTGTCATGTTTCGGGACGCCTTGCGTGCCCGGCACGCGGCGGGTTGTCACCCTAGCTCAAAATTTTGGGTCTGGGGCGTGACAGCTTTTATGGTATCAGAGCTCGGGTTATGACCCTAGGGACACGGACATATTGACATGATAACAGGTAGAGAACTTATGACCCTAGGGACATAGACATATTGACATGATAACACGGAGAGAACATATCTTGATGACATTATATTTAGAGACACCTGACACATTAGTTTATGATGATATTAACCACATCCAATTTACCAGGAATTAGTTATGGCTCGCCGTACTAGGAGCCAACTGTATGAGGAGGACTCTCTGGCCGGTAATGCTGATCTGCCGGTGGGTCAAGGGAACTACTGGAGGTGTGGCCCCTGCCAACCCAGTAGGAACTGAGCACCAGCGATTCCAGTCCGAGATGCTTCAAGCTCTCTCGGGTATGGCGCAGTCTATGCAGGACATGCAGCATCAGAGTGCGCAGCAGAAGCGTGGTGGGCCCATAACCCACAGGACCCAGGTTATGACCTTAGGGACATATGCATAATGACACTCTAGGCAAAAACTTGGATGATATGGAGACAATTATGACTTTCAAGGAATGTCATGAATTATGCTTTGGAAGCTTGAAATTTAAAGTTTATCAAGATATTAATTGAATTACAAATTTGATAGGGATTAAGAATGAACCATCGCAAGCCAATGATATTGTGAAACTCCCAAGCTGGTGACCTTGACCAATGGGGAGGTCAAGGGGCTTCTAGAGGTTTTAGTTCAATTAAACTTGTTGGAAATGATTCGTAACAGTTTTAGACCTTTAAATAATATGGGAGATGAAATTTTAATTGGATATGCAATAAAAGATAGATGAATTTATGGAATAAACATAATAGTGGATGACTAATTTGATTAAGATAACATCATTATGTCTATATTGCAATTGTGTTGATATGTGGATTTTGAGGTATTAAATCTGAATTTGAATGTGGATGTATATAATGAATTTTAATAGTGGAACTTACATTGTTGATATTGTAAGTTTAAGATTATGAGTTAATCTACCGGTTATAGGGATGATTAATATTGATGATATTTTGGGAATGAAATAGTTAATTACATGTTTTTATTAAGCATAATTGAGTACTTTCTGAATTTGAGTCTGGATGGATAAGTATATATAGTGAATTTTACTAAGAGACTTTTATTATGGATATCATAGATTCAAAACTGATTGTTATTTTGCTAGATATGGAGATGGTTGATATTGATGCTAATGAAGTGGTTGATTGCTTATTATATCATGATGGATCATTTAGGAAGATTATAAAATTTTAAATTCTGAGACAATTACTGTTTAAGTTTTGAGAGCTGTAGACTCTATTAAATCTTTAGAACTGATTTTGGCTATAAATGACCAAATATTTTGATGGTAGAAAGTGAAAGATTTTAGCAATAATGAGAATGAGATAAACTCTACTGATAAAGAATTTCATGAGGATTTTTATCTATTAATAGATTTCTAAATCAAGATACCTATTCATTAATTTATTGTGCATACTTATTGTACCTTTCTTCATAGTTCCTAAGGAGATATCTTTCTCTAGGATGGATAAATTATTGATCGGCCATAAGTGGCATAATTATAATAATAAAAAAAAAAAATAGAAGGGAGATGATTTTATGTTGATTATTATCAATTATGGATTATGGTTAAGGATATATCTACTATCACTTTCAAGTCATAGAGAGATTACTATAAATTTCAATTATGTCTTTCGGATGGTAAGTGCATTTTCAATCTTTACTGACCTTATAAGTCTTGTATCTATCTGAGCTAGATTAGTGAAGTCACTTTGAGATATTTGAAGGGTTTAAATTAGTTGGTCATATTATGGCATGAGACATTGCATAATCTATAGATGATTTTGATAATCATTGGTAACGAAATAATCGATTCAAGAATTTGAATCATTTAAATTGCATTACTTATTGAGGATATACTGACCTATTCAAGAGAAATCGATTGGTTATGGTGGTATTATTGATATATATGAAGGAGATAAAATAATCATACTGATGATTATGATGGCAATATCATTCCAAGAAATTAAATTAGTTAATTATGATTGATGTTAGCTTGAAGTATTCAAGAGTAAAACCAAGTATGTTATAATGATTGATATAAGTATCGTAATGATTAATGGCACATTCAACTATTTATGAGTTGAGAGAGCATTGGAAGAAAACTATCTTATATTTAATTCAAAAGAACTTGGAATTGTCCTATCGAGAAATTATGAATACCTGATGTGTTACTAACCTTAAGAATGATGGATTCTATGATATTTATAATGATTGTGTTGTGAGAAGTTAAAAAAAAAAAGGAATACTTCTTATGGAATTCAATTTTGGATTCAATTTTATTTGGAAGAAAGATCAAATTTTGTAAGTTGGATATGTCATTTGGGTACTTGGGAATGAAATAAAAGTTGCTAGTGAATATCTTTAATAGTACAAAATTGTGGACATTTAATTTCGAGGAGGTGTATTTCAAACCCCGTTATATGCTAGAACTTGAACCAATTTAGCTTAAGAAAGAATTGACTTATAAAGATTAATGATGTATCGATGACGGTGACTTTTGAATGAAATTTAGCTGATTATAAGATAGAAAAATTGGATTTATCTTTTATTATATGTATCAAATTTCGAGGACGAAATTTTTATAAGGAGGGAGGATGTAATACCCGGTTCAAACGAACCAGATTTGGTTCAGATGAACCAGGCTTGGTTCAAATGAACCAAGCTCCTGACTATTGAGTTCCCGGACTAACGCTTCGCTCCAGGCGAAGCGTTTGGCCTTCTGAGAAAACTCAGATCCGAGGTGCTGCTCAGGTGAATAAATAGGGAGGATGAGGACCCTTCCTTCACGCAGGCGCACTTCCTCCATCAGGTAAATTTCCTGGCTTCTAGAGAGAGAGAGCGAGAGAGAGAAGAGAGAGAGAACCAGAGAGAGAGAGAGAGATAGAGAGATAGAGACAAAGAAAGATAGAGACAGAGAGAGAGAGCGCACGGGAATTCCAGCCGGTCGACGCTTGGTTCAGGCCCGGCGGCGTGCTCGCCGCCGCGCCGGCCTGAGTCTTGGCCGGCGAGTCGCCGGCGCCGGGGGAGGCGTCCGGCGGGGTAGTGGTGGAGAGAGAGAGGAGAGGGAGGGCCAATTGGCCCTCCTCTCGCGCGGTGGCGGAAGCCGGTTCGGCTTCCGCCGGTTGGTTCGGGCCCGGCGGCGTGCTCGCCGCCTCGCCGGGCCCGAGCTTCCGCCTGTCGCCTCCACCGGCGCCGGGCGTGCGTCCGGTGGAGGTCCGGCCGGCCAAGGTGGCCGGCCGTGCCGCCGGCACAAAGACGTGCCGCGCGGACGAGAGGGAGATGACAAGAAAAAAATTAAGGAGAGGGAGAGAGAGGGGAGGCCGGCCGCGGCGGCGGCCAGCTCTGGTCCGGCCAACGGCGGCCGGACCGGCCCCAATTCGGCTGGAATCGTCGCCGGCGCGACGAATTCCATGCAGGAGCAGCGGAGAGAAAAAGAGAGAAGGAGAGGAATTGAAGTAGAAAGAGGGGAAATTGAGGCCGGCCGCGGCGGCGGCCGGCTCCGGCCCGACCTCCGGTGGTCGGGCTGGACGGAATTAGGCCGGCGGCGGTCCTGGCCGCTGGCCGGTTGCTGTCCTCTGTTTTGGGTGAAACAGAGGAGCGGGAATCGAAGGATTGGCTGGGTTGCTGGGCTGCCATCGTTTGGGCCCTATTGGGCCATGCAACGAACAGCTTTGGGGCTAGTTTTTGGGCCCCGTAACGGGCCAGGACTAGCATGAAAATTATATGGTTGGAATCTAGGTTGAATCTAGTTTCTGGGGATGATTTTACTTCCCCATTTGAGTGAGTATGGTGAGAGATATTCGAGTCCGAAGTTGGGCCCGTGGATTGATCAGGGTAGAGTCTTAGGAATCATTTCATGATCCAGATTTTAATCATTTAATTGTGTAAAATAATCCTCCAGGTATCCCGACATCTGATTAGCTGATATATCTATTGGATTGCGTGCGGAGGTAAGTAAACCAGTTATCAGTTATTAAATAATTTATTTCAGGATATGCGTAGTTAAATTGTGAATTGTGATATGAAGAATTGTTATTGGCTAAATTGTAAGTAGATGAATACATGGCTGTTTATGTGCTATGATTTCATGTGTAGATGATATGCATGAGGGATGCAGTTATTATGCATGAGAGATGCAGTTGCTATGCATGAGAGATGCAATTATTATACATGAGAGATGCAGTTAGTATGACATTGATGTGATATATTACATGCAATTGTTCAGTAAGTATAATCCACTGTTTTGCTACATGATTGATGTATTGATGTATTGATGTATTGAAGTGATGTGAGGTACTGTTATGTGTCACCGCGGTTCTCCTTTACTATGGCCCCACACATTGTAGATGTGTTCTGTATGATTTTTATGGCCACACACACTGGAGATGTATTCTATTATGATATGGCCCCACATATTGTAGACATGTTCTGTATAATTTTTACGGCCTCCCACACTGACGAGTGTGTTATGGTATGGCCCACATGTCTTACAATGTGTTCTGTATGATTTTTATGGCCACATACATCGTAGAGTATGTTCTGTTATGGTATGGCCTCACACATCGTACAATGTGTTCTGTGGATATTGATGGCCACGCATCTGGAGGATGTGCTCTGATTGAGGTATTGCAGGGCCGTGGGTCACATTTACAGTTACCATTGAGAGTATAAACAGTGGGTTTACTTATATAGTATAATTGAGCGGTTATGGCTGCAAATGATTAGTATTATATTCATAAGTGCCGCCGTGGTTCTCCTTTGCTATGGCCATACACATCTAGAGGATGTGCTCAGATGAGGCATTGCAGGGCCGTGGGACACGCATGATATAATACTTACATTGCATAATGGAGTGATTGTGAATGCAAAAGAATGAATTATATTTATATGTGCCGCCACGGCTCTCCTTTATTATGGGGCATTGCAGGGCCGTGGGACATATATAATATAATATGACAATGAATTGTTTATATGCACTGATAATTTGCTATGATATAATACAACAATGATGAGTGCAAATGATTTGAATTATATTTATATGTGCCGCCGCGCCTCTCCTTTGTTATGGGGCATTGCAGGGCCGTGGGACACATATGATATAATATAACAATAATGGGTTTACTTACATTGCATGTTTGAGTAATTGTATAATGTTTAAGCATGCAAATCATCTATGTGTTTATTGATTATCATGCTATGATTTGATTGCATAACATGGTTTACTTACTGAGTGTAATCTCATGAAAATATTATAAATTTTTTTTATTACAGGACCATGAGATTTGAGAATAACATGTTGGAGTGATGGACCTCAACTCAAATATAGATTCTTGTTTTATTGCTATACCAGGGTATTTATGTGTAGGGCTTGATGCCCAGACTATATTATTGTGGTGTGTAAGGAACCATAGGTTGTTGGAGCTTCTATTTAAAATAAAATGGATTCATATGTTGATGTAACCCAGTAATGCTTATGTGTAGAGCTTGTAGCCCAAATCTTTAGTTATGGATTGTATTAAAGCCATGGACTTGAATGATATATAGGTTATTGCTTTTCTTGAACTCAGTGTCATGTTTCGGGATGCCTTGCGTGCCCGGCACGCGGTGGGTTGTCACCCTAGCTCAAAATTTTGGGTCTGGGGCGTGACATAATTTTTCTGACATGCATAGATCTAGCACTCATCTACACCGTTACTCGGTGAATAAAGATTAAACAAATAATGCCGTTATATTTATTATAATTCATTATTTCCTATAATAATGACAAGTCATACCCAATGTAATACTTATTATTTTCTGTTATAATAGAAAATAATGACCATTATAATATTTATTTTATTCTTTAAATATTCTATGTCTAGGCATATGTAGACAAGCCATAGCCAATATTTTTATGATAACAGTAAATAATGACATAATGAGCAGGTCTGTTATTTGGTTTAGCATTGCTTTTCGTACTTCAATTCTTTTACATTTGCAGAAGGATGAAAAACAAGGGAAAAAAAAAATCAAAGTAAACCCACGGATATCCGATCCTTATAAATGTAATCCATAATCCTAAGTCCTCCAACAATATAAGATTGGCTTGATGTTCTAATTTTTAAATTTCAAAAATAACTCTTGGCTACAATTTCTAAAAGGAATCAATTTTTTAAATTTTATGCAGAATACGATCTCGTATCTTCTATAGTCAAAGTCAGAATAGTTCGTCGGTTGCAAAATTTTAAATTTTATTCAGATAAAAATAAACTCACTTAAATTATTTTATAAAGAGATATATTAGTATGAGAATTTTAAAAAATTATATAGACTAAAAAGTATAAATGCCAAGTAAATTTTAAACAATTTCACAAATAAATCTTAACTCTTAAATAAGCGTGTGATGGCCACGGTGCATCTACATGTAGTTTTGAAACCTTGAGATTGGGCCTAGAGGGGCAACAAAGTCCAGGACAAAACGAAGGCCTCCTTCTGGGGCGATGGAAAGAAGCATATCTAAAAAATAATAGAGAAGTAGACCACGCATGGTATATGCTCCATCCAAGGCAATTGGGAACAAACACTGAGCACCACCACAGCTACCGGTGCCGGTGCTGCCGCCGTCGCCGGTAGATCAAAGCATTACGTACGGAGATATCTGATCCTGAATGTCCACTATGAGATGCAGACACACTAAAAGGAGGGTAAAAATAGCTAATCCATAACCCTAAATCCTTCAACTATATTTGGCTTGATGGTTTTTTTTTTTTATTTCAAAAAAACTCTTGGCTACGATTTATAAAAGGAATTAATTTTTTAAATTTCATGCAGAGAGTCCCGGATCTTTTATAGTCAATTTCAGAATAGTTCGTCGGTTGCAAAATTTTTAAATTTTATTCAGATAAAAAAAATTCACTTAAATTATTTTATAAAAATATATATTAGTATGAGAATTTAAAAAAATAATATACACTGAAAATATAAAATGACAAGTAAATCTTAAACAATTTCACAAATAAATTTTAAGTCTTAAATAAATGTTTGATGGCCACGGTGCATCTGCATGTCCAGTGTAACCAGTAGTTTTGAAACCTCGAGCTTGGGCCTGGACGGGCAACAAAGTCCAGGAGAAAACCAAGGCCTCCCTCCGCCGCGACCAATGGAAGGATACGACACACAATATGTTCTTTATGCAAGGCAAGACAAGCTGAGCACCAGCACAGCCATCACTACCGCCACCTGGTGTCACCGCCGCCATTGCCGCCACCGCCAATAGATCAAATGAGGCATCCTTTAGCTAGCTAGGGGTATGTAGCTATGTGCAAGTTTGCTACAATCACATTTGGCTGCCTTGGTCTCACGTACGCTTGCCATCACCCTCCAATTTATAGATTCTCACCTCTCTGTTAGTCCATGTCATGTGAAAATCCTGAGTTAACAAACATGAAGAGTATGATCTGAGATGAAGGACCACAAACGAAAAAAAGAAGAAGGTATAATTAGTTTTAGGTACTTCTGACTTCACGATCAAGATATTGTAAAAGAAAGCACTTCAAGTTGATAGAGAAATTGATGAAGTAAGAATTGGAGACATGCAAACAGCTGTATTCTACACTGCTAAAATGTAATAGAAAATGAAAATTAGGCTTGGAATATTTATATGCATCTTGATCTCTATCTCTGTTGTCATAAAGATAAAAGCGTTTAGACCAGATTTTTTTCTTTAAATCTAGATATTTTAAGTAAATTTTGTAATTAAAATGAGATGATCAATAATATCTATAATAGACTTTGGATGAAATTAAGAAAGAGTAGAGTCCCAATAAATCTTTCATTGAGATTAAGGCCTTGTTTGAGAGATAAATTAGTACGTAGAACAAAAATTAATTTTTCCTCTTATGTACCATGCTCCAAGCAACACCGTTGGAGAGGAAAATAGTCACAAACGAGGGAGAAGAGAGACTCTCAACTCATCGTCTGAACATTGCTTCTCTCATAAACAGAGACACTTTTGATTGATACTGCCTTATTATAAGCTCCTATGCCCCCCATCCCCACCCCCCTCCTTGCATGCCTCTCATCCCCACCCCCCTCCCTGCATGCCCCTTCTTCTTAAATCTAGCTATTTTTAAGTAAATTTCTTAATTAAAATGACATAATCAATAAACCATAACCATTGATCCACTTCTATCTTTATTTTCAACTACGTAAAAGCTCTAACATTTCACTCTCTTAAAATTGTTCGGCAAAAATTACTTTTTGATAAGATTGTTTCATTTTTTGATTGGTGTAGGCCTCCTACTTTTTGACGAGAATCATGAATTATTTAACATTTGTAAACTTACTCTAAATCATATAAACCCAAAAGCTTAAGCTATAAAAGCTATGATGCATACTTTAATACTGTTTATCACAAATTTGCAATCCAAAAAAACTTAAGCTATTTGGTGGAGGATTGGTTTGAACTAATAAAGTCATATGATATATCATCATTAGTTGATTTAAAAATATGGCATGGCATTCCCTAATACACTATAAATGATGAATGTGGGAGATCAATGAAATACCTACTACTCACCTACCTTGCTATCCCAAGTATCATAAAACTTAATTCACTATGATTTAGTTTTTATTTAAAATACTAAGTCCATACAATCTCTTCTTCTTCTTAGTGCCTTTGGATCTCATGAATCAAAGCAATTTCTTCTTATTTATAGTCTTTATTGTATTCCAATACCTTTTTATCATTGTTCTAACTGATAAAGGTTTATTGTTGTTGTTGTTATTTTGTATATGTATAGAATATGATGGTCTATTCAATTTAATTTTTCATCATGACTTGTCAACTTTTTTTTATGTTAGTTGAGACATTATTGTTTCATTTTGTAGCAAAGAAGCAATGATTTTTGATGGATTTGATACTATATATATATATATATATATATATATATATATATATATATATTAAAAAAAAGAGATGTGGTTATTGATGGGAGAAACATTAGTGGAATAAAAGTTGATTTCCCATCTTGGTAATCCTTTTTTCTCTCTTTTCATCCGGTGCAACCAATAATGAATCGGTAAATAAGAGATCCCATAATTAATTAGGAACAAAGGAGATGGAGTTCCAATGAGTCCTACCCATCTAATGAGCAACAAAAGAAGCTACCCTCTCCAAAGTGCCATTTACCTCTCTATATAAATGGGTTGCTTAAACTGAAACTAGGTTTGAGGCCATCATCGAAATATTGTGAAGTAGAATATGAGCCTCCTTGTGCTTACCATTGGTTTAGATATCCAATTGATAACTATTTTACAATCGCCTTCCAATAAAATACGAGAGGCCTTGAGCTTGATAGTAGCAAAGTTAAATCTTTTCCAAGCCACTCACAACTCTGCCATAGGCATTATATAGATGTACTCCCCCTATAGCAACTAATGATCGGCTAGGGCTCCGTATAATAAATCCCACTTCTCCATGCTCTCCAACATCAATCACATCATTATCAAAAGCATCCTTCCCTTTTAACCTTTGGCTTATCCACTAATGAAAAGGCTTTTTCTATTTATTTCCTATTCTCTGATATAAAGGAAAAATAATCGACTACTTTTAGTTTAATAAATGGAGATGATTAGTAAGAAATTTAGGGCATGAGAAGGGGAAAAGCTAGTGAGAATGGTGTGAGGGATGCTCATAAAGAGTTATTTATACTAATTAACTAGTTATTCTTTTGAAAGATTAAGATTCTATTTGGCAGAGTTTTGAAAGTCTCAAGCATGCCTTTGGATGAATAAAAGTATTTTTATTATTTTTAATATACTTAATAAAATTTCTAAAAATGCTTTTAAGATAATGAAAAATATATTAAATTCTCTATCTAAGACAACTCAGATTTGAAGCTTTTCTTAAAAGCTCTACTTAACAAAATCTATTTTCACTAGATTTGAAGATTATGGATTCAAACTAGAGGAATAATAACACTTAACATTATAAGATAATAGTAATATAAAATAACTATAAAATAAAATATAAAATATTATAATATTATAAAATATTATAATAGTATCCTAATATAATATATTATATTATACAATGCAATAAATTTATAATTTTACTATAATAATATATCATAGTATAATGATATTATATATTAGATAATAATTATCATAATTTTAATATTACATTATAATATGGTTATTAAATAATAATAAAATAAAAAAATATTATTATTTTATTTTATTTTTATACTATATTATAATACTGTAATATGATATTTTAATACTATTATGATATGATATTGTTACATCATATATAATATTTTTAGAATAATTTATAAATCTAGAATAATTCATGATATAGTTTTTAATATGTTAGATAGTTGAAAGTACTATGCAATATCTTTTATCACCTTTATGCTAAAAATAGTTCTTGAGTTTGGTTACAGAATAAATGATAAAGTCTCATAGCATTTTAAAAATATAATTTTTTTAATAATAAATATATTTTTAAAAGTTTTCCTACCAATAGCTCCATCAACCAAAGTGTAAATGGCCTCCATGATACTTTTGTATGGAATGCTAAGCTTCACTCTTGGGCATCTTATTTATTATTAATAAATTGACTAAGTAAAAATCTGCATGTCGACTAGATATAATCCTCATTAGTAAGGCATTAATTGTATATTTAGTAAGGCATCGGCCATACATAACCATTAGTTCGATACAATCTCTACCGACAAGGCATAGAATATAATTAGCTGCATTCCAAAATTCATAATATAAGATATTTGATTGCAATCTATATAGTATCAATTCATAGTTAGAAACATATTTAAAACCAAATTCC
>UESW01000040.1:0-153289 GCA_900491605.1 Calamus simplicifolius | reverse complement strand
ATGCACAAATATGGTTCATTACGTTAGGAGGAGAATTTTGAAATATTGTTACGCAATAGTTTTAGAGTAGCATGTACCAAAGTTTTAGCATCAATTAAGAAAAGCATGCGAAAAGAATGCATGAGTAGCTATAGGTGCAAGTATACAATCATACTCATCTGTGTGATCCATTGAGAGAGTACGCAGCGATGCTTGACTGCCTCACCTAGATCAATTTCTCCTCCATCAATTGCTTCTAAAAGCAGCACCAGAAGAGATGTTAACTCTAGGAGATGGGTTGCCTCTACTTAAGTTTATCCTGAGCAGTGTACCCCTAATGCGTGGGAGGATTTCCAATCTAGTTGTAAGAGCCTTGCCATCATAAGCCTCTGCCACAATAAATACCTACTTTGCTGTTCGTTGATGTCAAAAGCCATTGATTGGGATAGAGAGCCACATGGATATAGACCAAACATCTTATGGATTTACTCTCATCTTAGTTAAAGATGCGTGTTTATCTCTTTAATGGCATAGATCCATCATTTCTGGTGAGATCTAAATGGAACAAACCAATTCGCTTAATCGATAAATTTAAAAAAACAAAAGCCATTGCAAAAAGAAATGAGAAGTCTTCAATAAAAATATTTTTATTTCTACTTTTAAAAAAATAAATAGCTAAAAAATATATATCATTATTAACGCTACAAGTGGATCAAATCGATCCATAACTCAATCCAATCAAAACATGATTAGACTTAGGCTAATCTATATTTGAAGACTTATAGATTGGATAAGGTTTAAAAATTAGATTTGTTCAAAATTTCAGTACATGCCAGGTCTTATATTTTTCAACTTGATTTAACCTGACTTTACCCATATAAAATCTGGCCCTAATTTGAGTCAATAAAAAAGAGGAGCCTAAGTTATTGAACCGAATTCGTCCTAACCCATAAATCTGATTTGTATAAGCTCATTTTTCTTCATTCAATTATCTTTAATTCATTGATGAACTCTTATTTAAATTAATTTACTCATCTTAACAACTACATCTCCTTTCATTTATTATCGCTAATTATATCTAATTTATATCTCATTACTTATCTTAATAGCTTCATATTATAATGCTTTGAAGTATATCAATATATATTTTAAAAATCATAATCTCTCGATCTAAGAATGATAAATTACTCAGATGGAATTAAAACTTTCTAAAAAAAGTTTAACTTTTGAAGCTCTTTTAATCTTATTTAAATTTTTTAGTGATTTTATAGTTAATTATTAACTATTAAGTTTTAGCTATAACTAATAACGAGATGTTTGATTCAAATGTAATTCTAGCCTGGCTAGATTTGAAATATGAATACAAATACTTTGGGTTAGATCTGTGTATATTTCACCTTGACATGATTCAAATGACTCTTAGAATCAATTCTTTATGAACCTGGCCCAACTTGATTAGTAACATGTTGAGTTTAGATCTAAAATTATGATCCAAATATAAAATTAAATAGATCGGAGTCGCACTTGATCCAACTTACTTTCTAATAATTAGCAACTAAATAGGTTTTAAAATTAGCAATATAATAGTTTGATGCCATTTTTTTGTGATAATTTTTGTATGAAAATAGTTTTCAACAGTAATAATAATTTGTTGAAGCCTTATTTTCACCATCAAAAGTAAATCATCGATGACACCATTGATCACATTGCCAACAACAATTATAGATAATTTATAATTTTTAAAATAGAATAATAATAGTGATATGGCTGATCCTACGCGTTAGAATGAACGCAAAGATAGTGGCAGTGACGGGAGCTATATCAACCCCCGAGACTACCTCTCGGTCTCGGGGCACATGAATAATATATCAACCCCCGAGACCTACCTCTCGGTCTCGGGGCACATAAACAGTATCAACCCCCGAGACCTACCTCTCGGTCTGGGGCACATGAAAAGTATATCAACCCCGGACCTACCTCTCGGTCTGGGGCACATGAACAGTATATCAACCCCCGGGACCTACCTCTCGGTCTCGGGGCACATGTAGGTCCCGGGGCACATAAACAGTATATCAACTCCCGAGACCTACCTCTCGGTCTCGGGGCACATGAACAGTATCAACCCCTGAGACCTACCTCTTGGTCTCGGGGCACATGAACAATATCAACCCCCGAGACCTACCACTCGGTCTTGAGGCACATGAGCAGCATCTCAATCCCCGGCGCATGGTCAGGTTGTTCTGGGCCACATGGCGTGCCCACATAATTCACCGCACATCCGTGGCAGAAGGTGGCCATACCTCATAACGGTGTATGATCCATTGTATCTCTGTCACTGTGCATGGCCATACCCCGTTACGGTATGCGGATCACCACCTGCCCGTTGCTGTGCACGATCATGTCCAGTGGTGGCGCGCACCAGACGCGACCCCAGATGCGAGACACCTGTGAGGTCGTACTGACAGATAGCTCATGGTGCATTCGGTGTGTACGATGACAGTACGACCTATCATCGTCGGCCCCGTATTTTGTCCGTTATTGAACTGGGCTCCTAAGAATCAGTGATATGGGAATAGAAGGGGGACATTCGAACAGGTATAAAAGCACGCGCGCCCCGCTGTAAGGATCCTTGAACTCTGGTTTTTTAGTTTTCTTCCTACTAGCTAAAACCCTAACTATTTCAGCTCCCTTCAGCTGAGCAGTTCTTGTCTGATCCCAAGTAACTAACTTGAGCGTCGGAGGGTCCCCACTGGAGCATCCGGTCTCCGGGAACTTTTCTTGCAGGGGTTCGGAGAGAAGGACGTTCGTCTTCCCCGACGCTTGAAGAAGGTGACTTGGCGTCATCAGATTGGCGCGCCAGGTAGGGGGAGGAAAAAGAAAGACATCGAACCAGCAATCTGCAATCTCTCTCTCTTCGAGCTCTTGAAGCCATGGTGACGACCCGTACGAAGGAAGTCTCTGCCAGTTGCACTGGAGGGCAGTGCCGAGGAGCCCATCCACCCGCGGATGCCCCCTCGGCTCTCCCGGCCAGCGTTCCGGCCTCGCTGCATCCCCAGGAGGTTGGACCTTCCGCTCCTCCGGTCGATGTCCTTGCGCCTCCTTCGCAGTAGTTCCAGGAAGATCGATTCCCTGCTTTAGCCATGCAAGTCCAATCCCTGGCAATGGCGGTTCAAGGCATGCAGCACCAACAGGCGGCCCCGCAGCAGCCGGAGCCAAATCCATCAGTCCCAGGGGTGGTGCAACCCAGCCAGCATTCCTCCCGAAGGAAATCACCGGTGCCGGGGATCACCACCATCAAGCTCCGCCCAAGCCTCACCACCGGGAAGCCTCTAAGAGACACCGGTCGCCTTCCCGCCACGCCAGTGTCTCTCCTAAGCGGCGACATGGGAAGGAGGCGGAGCGCCCCTGTCGACATCGCCGTCCCCGTTCTTGTCCTCTGAATCTTCGGGGAGGGGTCTTTTGACGGTCGGATGGCCCATCGAGCCGAGCGTGACTCGACGAGTATAATCAGAGGTTGGAGGAACTTAGCCGTATCACCCACCTGCCAGAGACGACTACGACAGCCGGCCCCCATTGTCTCGCCGCATCATGGAAGAGCCCATCTCCACCCGGTTCCGCCTTCCCCAGCTAGATCCTTATGACGGGACCACGGACCCCTTGGACCACTTGGAGAGTTATAAAGTTCTCATTCAAGTCCAGGGGCCACCGATTCGCTCATGTGCATCGCCTTCCTAGCCACCCTCAAGAAGGCCGCCGAGCTTGGTACTCCTGTCTACCACCACGGAGTATTGATTCCTTCCGCTAGTTGGAAAGAGCTTTCTTGGCCCATTTTGATGCCTGCCGGAAGATTCCCAGGGTAGCAGATAGCCTCTTCGCCGTCTAGCAGAAAAGCGGTGAGTCCCTACGGGATTACGTCGCTCGGTTCAAGGAAGCGGCCCTGGAGGTCTACAATCTTGAAGATTCAGTGGCCACTTTAGCCTTGAAGCGAGGGCTTCGCCCATCTCGCTTCGCGTACTCCCTCGACAAGAAGCCACCGGTTCCTACGCCGAGCTTTTGACCCGGGCCAGAAATACATTAGGGCTGATGAGGCCGACTTCTCCCGGCGCGAGGCTAGCGGGAGCGTCTCCAAAAAACGGCCCGACCGGAACCTGTCGAAGCTTGCCCCAGAAGACCTGAGCCTCCTCGCCAGCCAGACAACCATCCCAGAGCCCTTGCACCAAGAGATGGACCCTACACCCCACTGCTCGCCCCGATATCGCAGATCTTGCTCGAGATTGAAGGGGAGCCTTATTTTCAACGCCCTCCTCCAATAAACCCGAAGATCCCTCGCAACAAGAACCTCTATTGTCGCTATCACCAGGATCATGGCCATGATACTGACGACTATCGCCAGCTGAAGAAGGCTATAGAAGACCTTATCCAGCGAGGCCACCTGGGGAAGTTCGTCCAGAGGAGCAACCCGGGAGCTCCTGGCCCGTCAGCGCCCCCGCCGCCGATGATCGACAATGCCCCAACAAAGAAGACAGTGGCAATGATTTCCTGGGGGGCAGGAGGCTCGTCAAAGAGGCCGAGAGGGGAGGGGGAGTTGGATTCTGTAATTCCTTTCTTTAAAAAGGACTTAGAGGAGGTGGTAAACAAAAATGATGACAGCGTCGTCGTATCCATGACGATCGCTAAACATCCTGTAAAGAGAATTCTAGTTGATAGTGGGAGCTCTGTGGATGTTTTGAACTATGATGCTTTTGTTCGCATGAACCTGTCACCCGATCTACTCCGGCCGTCGTCACGCCCATGATGGGGTTTACTGGAGATTCTGTGAAAGTCGAAGGGGAAGTCACACTCCCTATTACGGCTGGCACAACCCCCTGTCAAAGTACGGTTTTCATGAATTTCCTGGTGGTTCGTGTGCCCCTTGCTTACAACGCGATCCTCGGGAGGCCCGGGCTCAATCTTTTGGATGCTGTCATATCCACTAAGAGACTCCTCGTGAGGTTTCCTACCAGCGAAGGAGTCGGAGAGATGCGGGGAGAGCAGAATCCACCTCACTTTGCTACCACATGGCCCCTAATCCGCAGGGGGTGGCACCCGCGCGGTACCTGAGACGCTGGATTCTCGAGACCTGGAGAGAAGAGGAGAGCCGGCCGAGCACCTGCTTACTTTCCCCTCGGGGAGGACCCAACGAGAACAATCCGGATTGGAGCCCTACTCCCGGAGGAGGCTCGTGACCGGCTCCTCACCTTTCTGCGAGCTAATGCAGATGTCTTCGCTGGTCGGCGTCCGATATGCCAGGAATTCCAGAGGAGGTGATTACCCACCAACTTAACATTAGGGGGAGTGCCGACCTATCCGGCAGAAGAAAAGGAGTTTCGCCTCGATCGACAAAAAGTCATGGATGAGGAGGTGCGAAAGCTACTGGCGGCGGGTCATATCCGCGAGGTGCACTACCCGGACTGGCTGGCGAATGTCGTGATGGTTCGCAAGGCCAGTGGGAGCTGGAAGATGTGCATGGACTTCATCGACCTCAACAAGGCATGCCCCAAAGACAGCTTCACGTTACCCCGGATCGACCAGCTAGTGGACGCCACGTCCGGGCATGAGGCCCTTAGTTTCATGGACGCATTCTCGGGTACAATCAGATCAGGATGAACCCGGCAGATGAAGAAGCCACCTCTTTTGTTATAGAAAAAGGGATTTACTGCTACAAGGTGATGTCGTTTGGGCTGAAGAATGCCGGAGCCACCTATCAAGGTTGATGAATAAGGTCTTTGAGGACCAGATCGGGCGTAACATGGAGGTGTACATGGATGATATGCTGACCAAGAGCGCCAGTGCTGTTGACCATGTCGCCGACCTCGAGGAGACCTTCAACAACCTGCGCTGGTATCGGATGAGGCTTAACCCCCACAAATGTGCCTTCGGAGTGGCGGCAAGCAAGTTTCTGGGCTTTATGGTAACCCAGCGAGGGATTGAAGCCAACCCTGACAAGATCAGGGCTATCTTGGATATGAGGCCCCCAACAAGAAGGAGGTGCAACGCTAACCGGGAGGGTAGCGGCTTTGAGTCGCTTCATGTCAAGATCGGCAGAAAGGTGCCTGCCCTTCTTTAAGGCGCTGCGCAAGGTCAATGGCTTCGAGTGGACAAAGGAGTGTCAGGATGCCTTCGAAGAGTTGAAGCAATTTCTATCCACTCCTCCGCTGTTGTCCAAGCCAAAGAATGGGGAGGAGCTCTTCCTGTATCGCAGCCTCCCCAGAAGCTGTCAGTTCTATTCTCGTGCGTATGGATGTGGATGGAGTCCAGCGGCCGTCTACTACACCAGCAAGATACTTCATGATGCCGAAACCAGATACTCTAGAACCAAGAAGATCATTTTTGCCCTGGTGGTCTCTGCCCAACTCTTCCGACCCTACTTTCAAGCTCATCCCATCGTAGTGCTCACGGACCAACCTCTTCGAGCCATCTTGTCTCGCCCTGACACCTCCGGTCGGCTAGCCAAATGGGCCATCAAACTGAGTGAATTTGACCTATCCATCCGACCAAGGTCGACCATGAAGTCTCAGAGTGTTCCTGGACCGAGAAGGGTTTGGAGGAGATACACCCGGAGGGGTGTGTGGACCCTCCCTCGACTGAGGAGGCAGAAAAGGAGGACTAGATTTTGCATGTAGATGGAGCCGCAAATTCTCAGGGAAGTGGAGCCGGACTCATTCTTGCGAGCCCTAAAGGGGAAGTGGTGGAGTATGCTCTTAGATTCCAGTTCCTGGCAACTAACAACCAGGCGGAGTATGAAGCCCTGTTAGCGGGAATGAGGTTGGCTAAGGAGTTAGGCGTAGGGCGTTTAAGGCCTTCACGGACTCTCAGCTTATTTCTGGGCAGATCACTGGGGAGTACGAAGCTAGGGACCCGACCATGTCCCGTTACCTGAGCAAGGTGCAATTCCAAGCCTCTCGGTTCTCTTACTTCCGTGTCAGCTACATTCCCTGAGCTAGGGCCGACGCACTATCCCGTCTAGCCACTTCGGCCGACGGGATGCTGGAAGAACATATGTGGAGTACCTCTAGGCCCCAAGCATTGAAGTTGCGGATGAAGCGCTGCCGGTTGAGCAGGAGAACCTGGATGGACGCCTACATCCGATATTTGACCGACGGCACTCTCCCAGAGAACCCCGCTGAGGCCAAGCTACTCAAGCGGAGGGCCCCGAGGTTCTTGATGATGGATGGGAAGCTTTATTGAAGATCATTCTCATACCCGGTCCTCAGGTGTGTGGGACCAGCAGAATCAGACTACATCCCGTAGGAGATCCACGAAGGCATCTATGGAAGTCACCTGGGGGGCAGAGCCCTAGCTTACAAGGCCCTACGGCAGGGATACTTTTGGCTGACCATGAAGGAGGATGCAGCCAAGCTCGTTAAGAGATGATAGCTGTCAGCGTCATGCTAATATCCAGCGACAGCCGACGTCTCAATCAACCCCCTTGGTGGCACCCTGGCCCTTCGCCCAGTGGGGTATGGATATCCTGGGACCATTCCCCCCGACCTCCGACAGCGAAAGTTCCTCCTGGTAGCCGTTGATCACTTCACCAAGTGGATTGAAGCCGAGGCCCTTACTAAGATCACGGAAAGCAAGGTGAGATCCTTCTTTTGGAAGTCCATTATATGCCGGTTTGGACTCCCGCACACCCTGGTCACCGACAATGGCCGGCAGTTTGACAACACGCCCTTCCGAGAATTCTGCTCCGAATGAGCATCCGCCAGAAGTTCACTTCCGTCGGGCACCCTCAGACCAACGGGCGGCCGAGGTAACTAATCGAATCATTCTCCAAGGACTGAGAACCCGGCTGGATGACTGTAAGGGACGGTGGGTGGAGGAGCTCCCCAATGTGCTGTGGGCCTACCACACAACGCCGTGAGCCCCCACCGGTGAGACCCCATTCAGCCTAGTCTTTGGGTCCGAAGCTGTCATCACGGTAGAGGTTGGCTCACCGAGCCCTCGGGTAGAGTTGTACAACGAGGAGGACAACCCAGACCGGCTGCGAGCCAACCTCGACTTGGTGGAGGAAATGCGAGACCGAGCGCGACTTCGGATGGCAGTCTACCAGCAACTGGCCGCCAAATATTACAACACCCGTGTGCGTCCAGGACCTTCCTGCCGGGAGACCTGATCCTTCGACGAGCTGAAGTCTCGAGGCCGACGGAAGGGGGTAAGCTGGCTCCGAACTGGGAAGGGCCTTACCGGATCAACGAAGCACTCCGCCATGGAGCATACAAGATTGAAGAGCTGGATGGGAAACCACTTCCCCGGACATGGAACGCTAACAACCTCCATCGATACTATCAGTAGTACAT
Organism: Calamus simplicifolius; assembly: GCA_900491605.1. NCBI lineage: Eukaryota > Viridiplantae > Streptophyta > Magnoliopsida > Arecales > Arecaceae > Calamus > Calamus simplicifolius. Next base: position 144,971 of record UESW01000040.1, on the reverse strand, counting down.
TCCTTTCTTACATCAAATATCTTGCTTATATTCTTCTTGGTCTCCACCCGTCATTTCGTATTAATGAATGTGGGTTCTAGTACCTCAGTGTAGCAATTTAAGCCCGACCCCGTCGGCACAAAAGCCCTGGGCCAGCCAGCACAAAGCCTAGTGTACCACTGGCAGAGCGGCATGCTGTCGGCTCTCAGCAACTTAAGCTCGACCCTGGTCAGCACAAAAGCCCTGGGCCAGCCAGGCACAAAGCCCAGTGTACCACTGGCAGAGCGGCGTGCTGCCAGCTCTCAGCAACTTAAGCCTAACCCCGGTCGACACAAAAGCCCTAGGCCAGCCAGGCACAAAGCCAGTGTACCACTGGCAGAGCGGCGTGCTGCCGGCTCTCAGCAACTTAAGCCCGACCCCGGTCGGCACAAAAGCCCTGGGCCAGCCAGGCACAAAGTCTAGTGTACCACTGGCAGAGCGGCGTGCTGCCGGCTCTCAGCAACTTAAGCCTGACCCCGGTCGACACAAAAGCCCTAGGACAACCATGCACAAAGCCCAGTATACCACTGGTAGAGCGGCGTACTGCTGGCTCTCAGAAACTTAAGCCCGACCCCGGTCGGCACAAAAGCCCTGGGCCAGCCAGGCACAAGGCCTAGTGTACCACTGGCAGAGCGGCGTGCTGCGGCTCTCAGCAACTTAAGCCCGACCTCGGTCGGCACAAAGCCCTGGGCCAGCCAGGCATAAAGCCCAGTGTACCACTGGCAGAGCGGCGTGCTGCCAGCTCTCAGCAACTTAAGCCCGACCCCGGTCGGCACAAAAGCCCTAGGCTAGCCAGGTACGAGGCCCAGTGTACCACTGGCAGAGCGGCGTGCTGCCGGCTCTCAGCAACTTAAGCCCAACCCCGGTCGGCACAAAAGCCTGGGCCAGCCAGGCACAAAGCCCAGTGTACCACTGGCAAAGCGGCGTGCTGCCGACTCTCAGCAACTTAAGCCTGACCCCGGTCGGCACAAAAGCCCTGGGCCAGCCAGGCACAAAGCCCAGTGTACCACTGGCAAAGCGGCGTGCTGCCGACTCTCAGCAACTTAAGCCTGACCCCGGTCGGCACAAAAGCCCTGGGCCAGCCAGGCACAAAGCCCAGTGTACCACTAGCAGAGCGGCGTGCTGCCGGCTCTCAGCAACTTAAGCCCGACCCCGGTCGGCACAAAAGCCCTGGGCCAGCCAGGCACAAAGCCCAGTGTACCATTGGCAGAGCGGCGTGCTGCCGGCTCTCAGCAACTTAAGCCTGACTCGGTTGGCACAAAGCCCTAGGCCAGCCAGGCACAAAGCCCAGTGTACCACTGGCAGAGCGGCATGCTGCCAGCTCTCAGCAACTTAAGCCCAACCCCGGTCGTCACAAAAGCCCTGGGCCAGCCAGGCACAAAGCCCAGTGTACCACTGGCAGAGCGGCGTACTGCCGGCTCTCAGCAACTTAAGCCCGACCCCGGTCGGCACAAAAGCCCTGGGCCAGCTAGGCACAAAGCCCAGTGTACCACTGGCAGAGCGGCGTGCTGCCGGCTCTCAGCAACTTAAGCCCGACCCCGGTCGGCACAAAAGCCCTGGGCCATCCAGGCACAAAGCCCAGTGTACCACTGGTAGAGCGGTGTATTGCCAACTCTCAGCAACTTAAGCCTGACCCCGGTCGGCACAAAAGCCCTGGGCCAGCCAGGCACGAGCCCAATGTACCACTGGCAGAGCGGCGTGCTGCCGGCTCTCAGTAACTTAAGCCCGATCCCGGTCGGCACAAAAGCCCTGGGCTAGCCAGGCACGAGGCCCAGTGTACCACTGGCAGAGCGGCGTGCTATCGGCTCTCAGCAACTTAAGCCCGACCCCGGTCGGCACAAAAGCCTTGGGCCAACCAGGCATGAAGCCTAGTGTACCACTGGCAGAGCGGTGTGCTACCAGCTCTCAGCAACTTAAGCCCGACCCCGGTCGGCACAAAAGCCCTGGGCCAGCCAAGCACAAAGCCCAGTGTACCACTGGCAGAGCGGCATGCTGTCGGCTCTCAGCAACTTAAACCCGACCCCGGTCAGCACAAAAGCCCTGGGCCAGTCAGGCACAAAGCCCAGTGTACCACTAGCAGAGCGGCGTGCTACCGGCTCTCAACAACTTAAGCCCAACCCCGTCGGTACAAAAGCCCTAGGCTAGCCAGGCACAAAGCCAAGTGTACCACTGGCAGAGCGGCGTGCTGCCGGCTCTCAGCAACTTAAGCCCAACCCCGGTCGGCACAAAAGCCCTGGGCCAGCCAGGCACAAAGCTCAGTGTACCACTGGCAGAGCGACGTACTGCCGGCTCTCAGCAACTTAAGCCCGACCCCGGTCGGCACAAAAGCCCTGGCCAGCTAGGCACAAAGCCCAGTGTACCACTGGCAGAGCGACGTGCTGCCGGCTCTCAGCAACTTAAGCCCAACCCCGGTCGGCACAAAAGCCCTGGGCCAGCTAGGCACAAAGTCTAGTGTACCACTGGCAGAGCGGCGTGCTGCCGGCTTTCAGCAGCTTAAGTCCGACCCCAATCGGCATGAAAGCCCTTGGCTAGCCAGGCACAAAACCTTGCGTACCGTTGGCAATGCAACGTGCAAGCGACTTGGGAGGCTCGATTTTATCTTGACCTTCGAGTCCTATGCTCTGTTGGGAACTGAGAGGTTGTACCTCCCGACCCGAGGATCTGGTCCTATGAAGCTAAGTCGAGGCTATCTAAGGGTAAGTTACGTATTGCTCGACACCGACGAAGCCCCTAAGGGTCCCGCGTCGGCTGCCAAGAGTTTGAAGTGGCAGTTGCAATCAAGCGGAGACAAATTTCATTGAAAAGAGTGTATTTTATTAATTTGAAAGTGTTTACAAAATGTCAACCACGTCGGGCTCACAAAAACAAAATATAGTATGGGGCTCATGAGTCAGCAAGTGCGTCTCATCATCAGACGAGCCCATCTCAGAGAGGCGGTCCGGCTCCATTTCAAGGTCCTGGGGAAAATTTAGGTCTCTGGCCACTTTTTTCTTCCCACGCTGGAACCCTTGAAGATATGCCCCCGTCGAAGTTTCGGTCAGCTCCTCCATGAAATGCTCGGACGCCCGAAATTCTTCAATAACTCTGGCGGTCCTGATTTCGACAGCTGCCTCCACCTCAGCCGCTAGAGCTCCCCTCTCAGCAGCTAGGGCTGCCACTGCTATCCTCTCGACCTCCAGGGCTAGATTCCATTCCTCCTCCGCTCCCTTTGCCCTTTCTTCGGCCTCCCTCATTTTCTCCTCCGCCGTCCTTGCCATTTCTTTGGCCTCACTCACCTGACTCTCGGCCGCTTGGATGGTTACGACCAATTTGGAGATGTGCAGGTCCCTAGCCGCGACGGCATTCTCGGCCTCCATGAGTTGGTTGAGGGCCGCCCGCAGGCGGTTGGACTCAATCTCTGCCCGGTTCTCGGCCACTTTTATTTCATCAGCCCGGCGGTCTTGGCTGATTCTAAGGCCTTCTCTGCCGTTTTTGCTCGAGTGTGAGCATCCTCGGTCTCTTTTTGGGCCTCCCGCACGATAGTCTTTTCACCGTGGATAACTTCCCTAGCGATAGCCAGGGAGTTGGCAACCTGCATGCAAGCCCCATGTCAAAAAGAAAAGGAAGAGCAAAAAGAAATTCGAAAGCAGAGAGCGGATAGTCTAACTACCTTGACTAAGGCCGCGTAGGACTCACGGAAGAAGGTAGTCGCCTTCAGGTGGCTGAGCTCCTCCTGAACCTCCGATACGAGGATTGACGAGATGAGCCGCTCCACCCGGCGCCCATTGTCTAGGACGGAGTCCCGAGATAGCCCCCGCCTAGCCTTACTCCCTCCGGCAGCTCCGGCGGCCTAGGATTCGGCGCATGGAGAGCTGCTCGCTGGCGTCCTCTCCGGGGTGGGCCTGCTGTCTGCGATGGTCCCTCGTCCCAATCCCTTGCAGCTTCGGTGGGGGATGGATCGCAGGGGCAGAAGACCCCCCACCGTCGATGGCTCCTCTGCGGCCGGCTCCTCCATGGCCGGCTCCGCCTCCATGGCTGACTCCCCCGTGATCATTGGCTCCACCACGGCTGGTGTCTCAGTGGCCGCTCCATCACTTGCGGTCCTTTTAGGTAGGGTTTCGGCCGTCAAGTCTATCTCCGGGGCGACCAGAGGCTCCTGCGATGCGGGTGGCTCGAGTGCCCGCATTGTCGGGCGCTTTGAATCTGGTGCTCGCCGCCCTCGCTCGGTTCCTCTCGGGTCTTCCTTTTGGCGGCAGCCTTCATGAGTCGGCGTGCTGGGATTTTCATAGCTGCGCAGTATCGACCGGGGTCAGTAAAAAAAAAACGATGAGCGAGAGCAAGGGCGAGACTTTGGTTAAGTACAGGGAAACTTACCAAACTGGGAGATAAGACCCGCCGACCGGAGGTTTTCCTCCGTAAGGAGCAGGCTGTACCGAGGGATTTCGGTGGACAACAGCTGCCCTAGCGCCTCTCTATCTCCGGGTGGACAGTGGAATTTGCATTACCTCAAGGGTCGAGGTATCCCCATCGAGACTTTACTTGGCCAATGTTGGTGAAGAAAAATCGGGATTTCCAGCCTTTAACAGAAGAAGGGAGGAGGAGTTTAAGGACGCGGTGGGGCCTGGGCTGGAACAGCCACCAATCTTTCTGAGATCGGAGGATATAAAAGGAACGGAAGAGAGAGACTCGCGGGGTGATGTAGAGGTGATGGCAAAGGATAACGAAGGCACAAATGACATGCAAGGAATTTGGGACCAACTGGGAAGGAGTTAAAGAATAATAGTCAAGGAGGTTAACGAAGAAAGGATGAAAGGGTAAGCGGAGGCCCACCCTCAGGGAAATCTCATAGATGGCCACCCGGCCCGGCCGGGATGAGATCCCCTATCGTCAGGGGTCGGGAGAGAGAGCTCAATATCCCGAGGAATTTGGTAACGGGTCCGGATGTTCGCCAAATCGTTGCCCGTTACCATGGAGATGGCCCATTCTGGGGATTCCGCCCCCACACTCGAGGAGGTGCCGGCCCTCATCTAGCGACCTCTTGGCGGATTCAAGCCAGCCGCCGTCGGGCGCCTCCCTGCGGGAGCCTCCCCGGCGACCCGCCGCTGGGCTAGAGGGACGTGATCCTACGGATCGAAGGACCACTCAAAGGGAGAAGGAGGAGAAGGAGAAGCTTGAGGCCTCTTGGGCGAAGAACGATTCTCCGAATCATCCTCCGCAGACCAAGACTGGGAACTCATTGCAAAGAAACCTAGGAGGAACAAAGAGCTAACATGGGAAGGAATGTGACGAACGCGAGCTCTCGAGTTGCAGAGGGAACCAGGAGGCGAAAAATTAGAAAGCAGGGGAAGACGACAATGACAGGAGTAGAATGACTGCTTTCGACCCTCTACTTAGGTTTTATTCGGTTTCAAAATGTCCCGTCGCGCCTCGACTAACGCGCGGGCTCCCACAGCAAGCTGGATTGCCTAGGTAATCGCTGAGCACGGGATATGATTCACTTCCGACCAATGATAGGATACCGATGACGTTGCCGTTATGATGGGTAATGATAGCACGACTTTCCTCACGGACTTCGATGGATAAACCCTGCTTCGAGGACGATCGCCGCAAATTGGGTGGACAGCATTGGCCGTCCTATCACATCCCTGTACCGCCCACATAAAATCGTCACAGCGCCTATAGACACGCATCTGGAGGCGATTCGCAAAGGCTGGGGATCAGCCATTTGGGAGGTGACACCCCTTTCACTTTACTGGGGTGGGCCCACTCCGTCTCAGGGGTGAAGGGGCATCTGATATGGCTGATCCTACGCCGTTAGAATGAACGACAAAGATAGCTGCAGCTGACGGGAGCTGTATCAACCCCCGAGACCTACCTCTTGGTCTCAGGGCACATGAACAATATATCAACCCCCGAGACCTACCTCTCGGTCTCGGGGCACATGAACAGTATCAACCTCCGAGACCTACCTCTTGGTCTTGGGGCACATGAACAGTATATCAACCCCCGGGACCTACCTCTCGGTCTCGGGTCACATGAACAGTATATCAACCCCTGGGACCTACCTCTCGGTCTCGGGGCACATGAACAGTATCAACCCCGAGACCTACCTATTGGTCTCGGGGCACATGAACAGAATATCAACCCCCGAGACCTACCTCTCGGTCTCGGGGCACATGAACAGTATCAACCCCCAAGACCTACCTCTCGGTCTCGAGGCACATGAACAGTATATCAACCCCCGGGACCTACCTCTCGGTCTCGGGGCACATGAACAGTATCAACCCCCGGGACCTACCTCTCGGTCTCGGGGCACATGAACAGTATATCAACCCCCAGGACCTACCTCTCGGTCTCGGGGCACATGAACAATATATCAACCCTCGGGACCTACCTCTCAGTCTCGGGGCACATGAACAGTATATCAACCCCCGAGACCTACCTCTCGGTCTCGGGGCACATGAACAGTATCAACCCCCGAGACCTACCTCTCGGTCTCGGGGCACATGAACAGTATATCAACCCCTGAGACCTACCACTCAGTCTCGAGGCACATGAGCGGCATCTCAATCCTCGGCGCATGGTCAGGTTGTTCTGGGCCACATAGCGTGCCCACATAATTCACTGCAAATCCGTGGCAGAAGGTGGCCATACCTCATAATGGCGTATGATCCGTTGTATCTCTGTCACTTTGCATGGCCATACCCCGTTACGGTATGCGGATCACCACCTGCCCGTTGTTATGCACGATCATGTCCAGTGGTGGCGCGCACCAGACGTGACCCCAGATGCGAGACACCTGTGAGGTCGTACTGACAGATAGCTCATGGCACATCCGTGTGTACGATGACAGTACGACCTGTCTTCGTCGGCCCTGTATTTTGTCCGTTATTGAACTGGGCTCCTAAGAATCAGTGATTGTGGGAATAGAAGGGGGACATTCAAACAGGTATAAAGCACGCGCGCCCCGCTGTAAGGATCCTTGAACTCTGGTTTTCTAGTTTTCTTCCTACTAGCTAAAACCCTAACTATTTCAGCTCCCTTCAGCTGAGCAGTTTTTGTCTAATCCCAAGTAACTAACTTGAGCGTCGAAGGGTCCCCACCGGAGCATCCGGTCTCCGGGACCTTCTTGCAGGGGTTCGAAGAGAAGGACGTTCGTCTTCCCCGATGCTTGAAAAAGATGACTTGGCGTCATCAATAGGTTATAGAAAATTTAGGTAGCCAAAAGCATCAAAGTTTAATGACGTAAGAGATTTTCTCTGCAAAAAATTTATGAATTGCTAGTGATTATAAACTTTTGGCACAGCATAGTAAGATCATTATTAAAAAAAACTCTTAGTGTCGTAGGATTTGATATTATACTTTTTGGTGATAAAACTTACCTACCAAAATAACTTGTCACTAAATAAATCATAAAAAAATAATGGTGACAACACATTATTTTGGTCACTAATTAAAATCATAGGTGATGCTATCGTTTCTACCACCACCAGCTTTTATAGATAATCTTTAATATTTTAATATAAAATGGGAATAGGTGACAGCTATATGATCTCTAATTTTCTAACATGAAACATGAATAGATGACACTAAATTTACGTTACCGAAATCATAAATATTTTATGATGCCGGAGCTTGTGCTGTCACAAAATTTATAAATTATTAGTAACAGCAAATTTTTGTCGAAGTATATCAAAAATTGTCACAAAAAAATCTTATTAATATAGTAGGATCAAATGCCATATTTTTTTAATGATGGATATTATCTACAAAAATAGTTTTTGTCACTAATAAAAATCACTAACAATAGTTTAATGATGATAACTTATTTTTGTTACTAAAATTGTAATCATAGATGATAATATCATATTTTTTAGTAACAATAATCATGTATATTTTCTTATTTTTTCAAAATGAAATAATAATAGGTGACAAGAAAATTCCACCATTTAAGTAATAAATGTTTAGTGACACTAGAGATTTTATCTCAAATTTATGAATTGATATTGACAATAAATTTCTGTTACAGTATAGACAGGAGCAACAAAAAAAAAAAAATTTCCAATATAGTGGGGTTTGGCACCATTCTTTTGGTAACACAAATTTTCTACGAAAATAATTTTTATCATTGAAAGTTTTATAATACTATTCGTAAGATGAAAACTAATATTTTTCATCAAAATATATTTTTGCTGATCATTTATTTTATCTTCTAAAATTTTATCACTAATATTCTCCTTTGCGGTAGTGTTAAGATGCTAATGGCTCTTTGCATGGCTAACAAGGTCCCGTAATAACCAGAATCTACTTGCTACTCTAAAGCGTTGCGTGACGGCCAGTACAACAACTTATTGCATTATCATTTTCTAGAATCTGCCATGGTACTTTATAATATGTAGAGCTTGAAAAGAATCTATTATTTTTCTAAAAGCTATATATATATATATATATATATATATATATATATATATATATATATATAGAGAGAGAGAGAGAGAGAGAGAGGATTTGACTATTTTTCTCATTCTGGATCTGCACAGATTGCAGAACTATTTCATTTTTTTACTTTTGGAATGCATGAATTATATATGGATTCAAGTATAAAAGCTATCATGAATTAATATGTCATTAAGAGATAGCAAACTTTATTAATTCTTTGTAGACAGAAACTAGGGTGCATGGGGGTGTATTCATAAACTATAGATCCCTCATATTAATGATTAGTAGTTCTCAGAGTCCGAGTAAAACATGAAAAAAAAAAAGGTCTTATGACCACTAAGTTATCTCATTGAAGGTCAAGCTTCTAGAACAAAAATATATTTTGGTGGCAGGCCTATACCGCCATCAGATATTGCTTCGGATGGCAGCTAGTTTGCCAATCGGATTGGATTTTAGACATTGGAAGAGGCGTCGGTGAAATTATTTTAGAAAGTGTTGCAGACCACTGCTGAATGTTTGTTGAGGTGGGGCCAGACCATTTCTTACGGCCATTTGGAATGTTGTCTGCTATCAAATTGTTCTGATGGTGGGCTTGCCCAGCTTTAAATCATTAGGTTCTAATGAGTAATGACACTAGCTGTCGTGAGACGATTTCTGGACTCTTTTGACCTTCATTGGACACTGGGTAGGCCAGACCTATTTCGACATGCCTTAAATTTGTGTTATTTTTAACTTATTTTAACCATATTTTAAGGTAGCTAATTATGTTTTCATATGTAGAGTAACAATGATTTTAATTTCCAGCAATACTCTCATAACCTGGCTCATTTTTTAATGCCATGCAAATTAAAAGTACCTATCTAACTCAACAATCATTATTGTTATTTATATATAGACTGCGTCAACTAAGGATTTAATTCAAAGCTCATGTTTTACAGGTGAATATACCAGCTATAAGACTCTTTGATATTTAGATATTTTTCAAGTTTGAATTATATGCCAAGTCCTAGGTTGGTTGAGGCGAACATTTTTACCAGGCAGTTGCAAGTGAGGGGTTTGCTACCTATTTCCTTCTTTAAAAAAAAAAAAAAAAAAATCAGCTTTGCTTGCTTGAAGAATGTCGTTTAGGGTGTCTCTGCTGTAAAAGCCAAGGCATATATGCATAAAGTTCAAAGCTTCTTTGGTCACCAAGTGGGCTTCCTCTAGAACTCCTTCAATGACTAAAACCTCACTTCCATGACTTTGGACCAAGGGGTCCTTATATCTACAGATGCCCCCCCGCCCCAACTCCAATGCAGCAGCTAGATCAAGACCTGATTTTCCATCATTTTCTTCCCTTTCATCTTTAAAATTCTTGTTCCCTGCAAACCATCTAATGCAGCAAAACTTTTTATCCAATCTCTGCATTCCATTAATCACGTCATCTTTGTCCAATTTCAGCTTTTCCAAATCTTATTCGATCAGGTTCAATATTTGGTTAAAGAAGACAACTAAACCTAAAATTGGTCATGCATTCCCCTTCACATCTACTTCACACTCATCAAATTTCAGAGCAATCAGAATTGCTTATCCTATTCATTTTGTACCTTATAAAGTTGGCCAGTTGATAAGGTTATCCATCCTTTGTCTAAGGTACACCCTAACTAATGACTCGATTCTAGGTTTCACCGATCTAACTTCCTTCCAATGCAAGAAAGGAAGGACTAGTAACAGGTCACCTGTTACCATCTTTGGCTGAGGTATTAGGTAACTTCAGAAGGGGGAAGGAGAGAACCATCAACACATACAAAAAGTCTGTGCCTAAGCAAATAAGAAATTGTGCTTTCTAAAAAGATAATTATATTTAGATGCTAATAAGGTGTTGCAGAGTGACGAGAGATACTGTAGGAAGAAGGGCACATAAATAAGATAATGTGTTTCTTAAAGGAGTGGAAGAAACTTCAGAATGAAAATGAGAAGGGTTAAAAGCCTTGGAAAGAAACTAAAGTCTGATATATGACGATAAACCAAGAGAACTAGAACAAAAAAAGATAAAGAAAATTCATCACACGCACATCATCTTGTGAAAGATCTTTGTTGAATTTACTGTACCCTCTATAATTTGCCGGGATTGTTAGCCTGCAAGACAGGATCAGAACTATATGATGTTGCTGCTGCTGCTTTTTTCCCCATACATCAAAATTGGTCATTTTGAGATGGCTATTTTCCTGTCTGCAGATCTCCGGAGGTTCTGAAGAATGTTTCATCCTATGACAACTTTGCTGGTTGGTGTTGTTGAGAAGGGATTGCTTTATCCTATGACAAAAAATATATCTTTTTTTTGTTTCTTTTTCCTTTTCTTTCGAGTAAAGGCACCATAACATCATTCAAAGTTGGAAATTTACTAAGTGGCACAGGAGTAAAAAGGCAGTTGAATAAACAGGTCATCTTTATACCAAAAGATAAAATTTGGGGGGGGGGGGGGGGGGGGGGGGGGGGGGGTTGGTTGGGCTCACTATCAAATATCTCTTCCATGTCCAGCTGGCATTTGCAAATTATATATCATAGCCATGATCCCATGGCCCAGCAATCAGCATCACAAGTACAACAGCTACGCAAAAACCAGCAGCAGAAGACGGGCAAAACAGTACTGAGCTTTGAACAAAGCAAATGATTGCTAAGAGAAGTATAGGCAAAAGTGACTCACTACATTAGTTATATCAGTTACAGAACACTACAAGGACAGCCCAAGTTGCAACCACAAGTAATAATGCCGTGCAAGGACAACGCAAGCTGCAACCACTACATGCGATAATGCTATACATTTTGATTGGACACCAAAAACATAAATGGCATGCTAGTGAGCATTCTAAAATACCGATTTCCACCAAAATTACGTTGTACCAAAGAAAAGTTAACAGCATAGTTCTGATAATCTGAATAGCGAGCAGCATACTACACACCTAAACGACATACCAACCACAAGACACGTTGTCTGGAATGCATGGTATAAAGAGAACTGCTAATGAGGAAAGACATGAGAAAACATACCTAATCGAGTACAAGACAGCCTTGGGAATCTCAGAAAAGAGAGACATTCAAGTATAGAATCCAACAATAAGCTAGGTCATTAAGGTCATTAGGTGGCAAATAGAGTAATGCAAAGACGGTTTAATTAGATGTACATAATCATTTGTAGATGAAACTGAAATTTGATTACATAATGCCAGAGCCAGTCCTGCAATAGTTGAAATACATTAACATATCCAGTGTCTGGTCATTAAGGATTTAAACATCTCTGATTGTCATCCATTAACATTTACATGCATTAAGGCAATACAGAATACAACAGACCTAAACAAGAACTAGAGACCAAACCACCTACTAATAATAAGCACACACAACCCTACCTTTGTAGTTAGTCACTACAAAATAGGCCATCAAGCAAGATAATTAGCGATTATCATTGACCATATATTTATCAAAGCTTTGAGGCCACCATTCCTACCGATAATAAGCCTGCTGATACCCTGGTGCTAATCCATTGCTGTAACCTGCCAAACCATTGTTGTAACCACCATAGGGAGGATAATTCATCGGAGCTGCCGGGTATGAGCCACCAAGAGCAGCAGGGGCTACTACTTCCTCGGCTGAATATGCATATGGGTCCCTCATAGCTGGTGGGCTTCGGCTGCCATAGACCCCATGTCCTGCTGGCCTATCATAAGGATAAGGTGGAGCAGCTGCTGGATATGTGGTATGGGCTGATGGTGATCGCACAAATGTTGTAGTAGCAGGGAAAGATGACACATAGGCATTGTTTGTCAGACGGCCAGCCTTGGCTGGAGGCATTGGTCCACCATTATTGGCTCGTGTGCGCTTGTTGGCAGGACCACCTCCAGATGGCCTTTTCTTCTCCACCTTAGCCTTCTCTAAACTTTCAAGTCGTTTCTGGAGGCCTTCCAAGGGGAACTCAGCTTCAAGTTTGCGATCCTCAATGCATTTCATAACAGACCGAACCGCCGACTGTTCTTTGCGGCTACCATTGTTCTGCAATGGAAACAAATAAGATTCTCTAACTTCCTACTCCTATGGAGAATAACATACGAGTTCCACCATCTGAATAAAACACCCTTTAACCAGATTCAGCCATCCAATCTCATGACTAGACTATTAGCCAAATGTCGACAAGTCAGACAAACAATAAAACCTCTCACCCCTGAAAAACGACTCGTGAAGCTGAAAAAATAATTCCACATAACATAGGAAAATGTTTACAAGCATGCTTCAGTAGACGACCCCCCAAAAAAAAGCCGTACATGGAGATCTAAATGAGCATTCTTAAATTCTAAAACCATGTAACAAAGAAAATCTAGAAAATCATAGACATACCACAGCTTGGCCAGAGTTGTTGCGGTCCTCTGAACTTGAAGATGTAGCCCTCTTTGAATCTTTCAGAAAGGATTTCAATAATGGTACAGGAGGGAACTTGTCCTGAAGACCAGCCTCATAAGCAAAATTTATTGCATCAAGCTGCTGACCCTTACTAATTAGTTCTTGAATTATATCTGCAGATCAAAGCACAATGAGTTTTCAACTTGAGTATCCAAACAAATATGACAACGTTTGCCCAAAAGAGTACTGGCAGAAACTATCTTTGGGAAACAACATCTTGTTTTACAGCCACGGGCCCAATTTAATATTTGAGACCAAAATGAACTCTAATGTGAAAGACCAATGATAGAGAAAATGAAGCTCATAACAAAAGAATATAGATTTTATCAAATATATAGATAGTATCAGGAACAAAGTACTTAGTGGCACATGTTTTCACAAAAATCTGAAAATCTAGTAATAAGTTTGAAATCTCAGAAATGCTCATATTCATAAGTAATATCAGTCTCAGGATATTAAACTCAGCCAGCAGGATGGGCAATACAGGCCTTCAGTCCAACGACCATAACATACCCCAATTAACCTTGAGAGAAAGAGTTTTCTTGTAAATAAAAATTAGCAAATAGACTACAATGCAACAAATCATGATATCGGAACAACCCAACACAACCCACAAGGATTCACTTTATCCAAACAGAACTAGGCAAAACCTCATGAAAACATGCATAAATGCTTTATAATTTCTAGTTGTGCAAAGATAGCAACTTGCTGGGCAAAGCTAGGCAGACTGAATTTTTCATATAAATTAGAAGGAAAAAAATTGATGATTGATTGAGACTTAAAACTAATGAATATGCACACCTTTAACAGCATAATACATCCATAGGCATTACACCACTACAAACTCAAGCATCAGGGCCAAAATTATTTTCAACATGTTATAAATGCCCACGCATCCTGCCACTCTCAGGTATGCCTAAGATTAACATAGAAAAGGTGGCTATATTGTCTATGACAACACACATGCATCCATGATATGATACATGATTAATATTGATATAGCACCAGTAATTATATAAGCAAAAAAGACCGCCTTGAGATGGTCATTAAACATATGCAGGAAGGTGTATGCTGTTAAAACCTCCACAGGCCCACCAGTACTCAACAAAACAGAAAATGATACAGAAGGGAAGCCATATTGCATCTATAAGATCATAAGGCCCGAGAGTATCATGTAAATACCATTAACAAAGACCTGCCAGTCCAACTTATACCATTTTCCACATGCTTTTTCGCACTAATTTTTAAGCTCCCTACTACACAAAGGTATAACAATATCTAGATTGCTGAAAAAGCTTGCTCCTTGTTGGTTTCCAAGGCAAGAAGATGCAGTAGCAGAGATGCAACATCCTCTTCATCCCTACTCCCATTCAGACTTTCTTAATGCATCCCATTTAGACAACAAGATCATGATTGTCGAGAGATGATACTTATACACTCATCATATTCGAAGCCAAATTATTGCAATGACGACCGGGCTTAACAACCTCCCCTCTCCTGATTATCCAAAAGTATAAGCAAAATAGGTGTTTTTGAAGGACTCGTCAAATCTTGTAACCATCAGAAAGTATGTTCAAATTACAAGAAGCAAAGGCAATGTTAAATCAGCCAAATGAATTCTAGGGAGATATTAATGAGAAAAACTCTAATATAAACATCGCTAAGATCAACTCGCAGGATCCCTTTAAAGAGCAAGAGGCTCAGATTTTACAAAAATCATCACTTTTGATTTTTTTTTTTTTATTTTTTGACAAAGTGAGATCTATAACTCTTATGCTTCAACTGCTGCCTGCTCCTCGTGCCGCAGGTAGAAGCGCCGGTAGAAATAGAAACTTTTTGTAGGGATAAATATTTAAACCGAATATAAGTCAGCCGAGGAAAAAATATAAGGAAAAAATAAAGAAGAGCATACCAGCCATGCTATCCTCAAGGCCCAGAGAGAGTGCGAGCTTGGGCATCTGCTTCCGCCATGAGAAACTAACGACAAGCCTCTGGTAGAAGTCCCTGTCCTCCTTCGCTGCGATCCCAAAGGTCACCACGTGCTGGAGGAAGGTGTGAGCGTCCGGCGGCTTGGCGCTCTCAATACCCCCGCGCTGCTCCAAGGCCTCCTTCCACGCGTCGGCCATCTCCATCGCCCGCTCCCTCACGCTGCGCGTCACCAGCGGGCGGGCCGTCCCCAGCTCCGGATCCGCCAGGATGGGGACCAGGGATTCTAAGACCAGCACGCAGGCCCAGCCTAGATCGTTGGGGGACTTTGCCGCCCTACGATCGACAGGGAAGACCTTGAAGATAGCGTCCATGACAAACTTGGACGGATCGATGCAGTCGGCGAGGGCCAGGGGAAGCTCGGCGCGGAGGAGCTCGACCTCCTTGCGCTTGGATACGACGAGGTCCCAGAAGGCGTCAGAGTCCATCCGGGTGCAGAAAGAACGGAGCTTGCTGGGGAGATCGTTGTTGTCACTGCTGTTCTTGCTGTCGACGGGGAGGCGGGGTAAGAGAGGGCGAGAACGGTGGCGTCGCGGCGCTCGTCGACCTTGGCGAGGGCTAGGTCGACGGCCCCGTCGATGGAGACCTCGCGGCGGTGGAGGGAGGCGAGGGAATGCTGGGTGGAAAGGTCAAGGGACTGGCGCTTGGATCGGAGGTTCTCGGACTTGAGCTGGAGGTCGCGCTCGAGGGAGGAGAAGTGGTCGGAGAGCTCCTTCCACAGAAGAGTGCAGCTCGCGATCAGCTCCCGCTGCCTCTCCAGCTCCTCGAAGCTCTCCTGCACAAGAGCGCTCGGGACGGTGGCCGCCGCCGAACCCATCTCTCGATCTCTTTCTCGCGGAGAGGAAGGAGGGAGGGGGATGGAGAAGCGCAAACCCTAACCCTAACCCTCGAGGAGAAAGGGGAAAAAAAGGGGAGGAGATTGATCGGCGAGGGCAAACAGAAGAAAAAGAATAGGGTGCCCGGGCGGAGGCGTACGGTCAGCTATATGACGAATGGAGTATTGACGCGTGGCTTCCCCCCCCCCCCCCCGCGGCTGTAAAGTGTATAGGCGAGGGGAGGTTAAGGTGACTCGTAATTAATTAAAATAAATGTTTTGATGCAGTCACCACCGGTGAGAGGAACGATTGAAAGTTTCGCCGAGATCTGAGATCTTTGTGAACATTGCCGAAGCCAACACAGCTAGCAAGGTGGAAACTACTGCCATACAATAAAATCGAGATGTAGAAAAGAAATCTTATTCAATGTGATATTCTAAATTTAGTTGCGTTTCTCTGAATTAATTTTTTTAATTTTTAATTAAATAGCTTTATTTAAATAGGATAATTTTTATAAATTATAAAATTAATTAATTTGTTATATGAAATAAAATTAAAAGTAAAATTATTGTATGCACATAACAAAGACGCTGATAGAATAAAATAATTATAAATGATAAAAATTTATAAATAAAATAAAAAAAATAAAAAATTAAATATATAAGCTATTATATTCTGATTGATTGAAATTAATGGATATGGATTACTTTATTTGATCTTAGGATTTGATTTAATTGATTGAGATTAGTGAAGCATTTTGGGCCACTCATCATCAAAGAGACCAAACCATGGTTAACCCAATTAACTCACACTTGACTCCTATAAATAGAGCATCCGGGGCTCATTTGAAAAGAAGCGAAATCCTATCTGGCTCCTTTTCTATTCCGTTGTATTTTTTTATTTATATTTATTAACTTAAATGTTGAGGGTTTTTTTAAGCAAAACTTTGAGTCCTCTCATACAATTTTTTTTTTTTTTTTTTTTTTTTTTTAGTATGAGGACTAAAAAACTTTGAGTCCTCTCATACTTTAAAGGTAACTCCACAAAAGTTGGTTCCAAGTTCAGATAAAGAAAGAGGGCTGCGTTAGATAGCTATCAACTAGCATAAAACTTTATCAGTTTCCTAAAACATGAATCTACGAAATCAAACTATACAAAGGGTTAGTGTTGAAAATTATGTCCTAAAGCCAATCAACTAATATATAGATGATTGTGCAAATTATAAATATATATGAATTATGTTGGTCCCTAGATTGATTTGATGATTACAAAACAATTAAGACTAAGTTTATTATGAAAATTAAAATTATTGCATGGATGTACAAGTGTCGTACAGTGAGCCTTATCAAGCAAAATTTTATTTGTTACATGGAAGCTTATTTTCTCTTATCTTGAATTTAGCTAATTGATTCTTTATTCCTTGGATTTTGCATGACTATGTGAGCTAGCTTATTTCCCTCCTTAGCTAGCTTCCTCCACTTGCTAGCTAACCATTTTTTCCTCTCACAATGAGCCTAGCCGAACCATGTTGGATTAAGTTAACTTGTGAGCTAACTTCTTTCCTCTCTTAGATAGCTTACAGGCCTCAAGAGCTAACTTCTATTTCATGCTGATTTTATCTTGGCCGATTGCTCCTTGAAATTAGCTAGCTGGGCAGCTAGCTGGTTAGCTTTGAAGATGACTTGCTTTGCCTTGTAGCTAACTTCTTTTCTTGCAGGATTCCCTTGGCCGAATGAAGTTTAAAGCAAGCTAGCTGGAGAGCTAGCTTCCCCTTGGGCCGTCTGCATGAATTTTAAACTAAGTTAGCTAACAAGCTAACTATTTTGTTCTTCTGTTACTCTTGGCCGAATGCATGTTGAAAGCAGTTAGCTTAACAACTAACTACTTTTTCTTTTCTTACTTCCCACATTGCATGAAAATTGGAATAGAGTTAGCTAACAAGCTAACTACTTTTATCATGAATGAGTTTGCTTTTTATCTAGTTAGCTAACAAGCTAACTACTTTAACAATTCTTTTCTTCCCTGGACGTATGAATTTAAATTGAGTTAGCTAACAAGCTAACTACTTTTATTATGATGAAGTTACCTTTTTATCTAGTTAGCTGGAAAGCTAACTACTTATCATTTCATCCTCCCAGACGCATGAAAAACTTTTTCAATTGAGTTTTACCTTATATAAAGACTTCAAAGAAACTAATATCCCGACAAAGGCTAGACCAATTCAGATGAACCTAGAACTATTAGAATATTGTAAAAAGGAGATAGCATATCTCTTAGACAAAAGACTTATTAGACCAAGCAAGTCTACATGGTCTTGTTCAGCTTTTTACATCCAGAAAGCCTCTGAATTAGAAAGAGGAACCCCCTGACTAGTCATAAATTATAAGCCTTTGAATAAGGTTTTAGAATGGATCAGATATCCCATACCTAATAAAAAAGACTTGTTATCCAGACTATACAAAGTAAAAATATTTTCTAAATTTGATATGAAGTTAGGATTTTGGCAGATTCAAATCACTGAAGCTGATAGATACAAAACAGCGTTCACTGTACCATTTAGACATTATGAATGGAACGTAATGCCTTTTGGTTTGAAAAATGCCCCTAGCGAATTTCAGAACATGATGAATGAAATTTTTAATCAATTTACCCAGTTCATAATAGTTTATATAGATGACGTCCTTATTTTCTCAAAAAAACATGTTAAACACATTAAACTCTTTCACAATCTAGCAAAATAGAATGGGCTAGCAATCTCAGCATCCAAGATCAAAATCTTTCAAACCAGAGTTAGATTTCTAGGGCAATATATTTATCAAGGAACCATCAAGCCCATAGAGAGGTCGATAGAGTTTGCAGATAGATTCCCAGATGAAATCAAAGAAAAAACTCAATTACAAAGATTTCTAGGATGTCTTAACTATGTAGCAGATTTTATTCCAAATATCATGATCATTCTAGAACCCTTGTACGCCCAACTCAGAAAAAAAAAAAGGATGGACAGAAGAACATACCCAGGTAGTTAGAAAAGTAAAAACTATGGTCAAAAACCTTCCCTGTCTAGAGTTACTAGACCCTACAACCTTAGTCATAGTAGAAACAGATGCCTCAGAGATAGGATTTGGAGGAATCCTTAAGCAAAAAACCCATAAAAAAGAAGCATTGGTTAGATATCACTCAGGGATATGGACTAATGCTCAAACAAATTGCAGCATAATAAAAAAGAAGTTTTGTCAATCGTCCTATGCATTCAAAAATTCCAAGAGGATTTATACTTTAAAAAATTTCTTCTCAGAATTGATTGCAAACCAGCCAAAGAAGTTTTAGAACAAGATATTGAAAATCTTGTTTCAAAATAATTTTTTGCTAGATGGCAAGCCATTTTATCAGTATTTGATTTTGAAATAGAATTTTTTTAAAAAGCGTAGAAAATAGTTTATCGGATTTTCTGACCCATGAATTCCTTACAGGAGCATGATGTCAGACAGACCCAGAACTAAAGCATCCTATGCAAAATCTTTAGTTTCGATCCTCTCAGTAACCCATATTCAGTATTGACTCCACCCAGAACTTTCCTCCCTCTTAGACCTCAGTACTCAGCCTTAGTCTCACCTTCTCAAACCTATTCCCAAGCAGCTCAAAAGCGGTCTCCTCCTAGTCCCAGTACTACTAGAGAGCAAACCAGGTCTAATCCCTCCAAGTCACCCATGTTCAACCCATATTATAGTAAGAATTACTCCCTTACTGTTAAACTCTTAGAACCAGACAAAATAGGAGACAATTAAGTCCCAAAGCTGTCCAGAATTTTCCCTTCGATCAATGAAAAATCATGCAATACCACTTACCTAAAGGATTTCAAAACCCGCTTAAAACCCAAGAATATTACGAATTTATTCTAGTTGACACAGACTCAACTGAAATAACCCATACATCAGAACAGAACTCATAGGCAGTCGCCTATTCAAAGTGTAAGATTAAGAAGTTTATGACTAAACAAGAATGGGAAACCATACCAGCCCAGAACCTTTTCTCAAAAATACCAGCCTTCCCAATACAACTATTTTGACTACCAAGAAGCATGGTATAAGGCCTTCTATCTTAAGCCCACGGACCATAGTTGGTTCCTTAGCCTCATCCCAAAGTTTGATAGAAGAATTCCAAGCTGGACCCATGATTGGTGGATCTACTTTGGGATAACAAAAGAAATAATTCCAGAACCAACATTATCAGCATGGGTTTATTTCCATGATCAACTCAAAACAGCCCATTATGGAAACAAGCCTATTATGTTCACAGTTGAATTCCAAGTCCCATGGATTTTGGGATGGGATTTTGCTGTCAGCAGATCCCTTGATCAACAGTATCCACTTATCCTAGAAAGATGATTTAGGATCAAGTGGTGGAAAAACTTTCAACCCGGAGAAAGGTTATCACTAAGTAACATTAGCCGATGGCTAGTTACTTATAATAATCCTAGACAATTCCCAAAGACAGAAAAAACCACCTCTTCCCCATCCTCAAGCAAAACTCCTAGCAAAAAGGAAATAAAGAAAAAATTATTAGAAGAATTATCACAACTAGGAGACTCTGATGACGAGGAAGATATCAGTTCATCTCAGCCCAAGCCAGCAGACCAACTATATCTACAGGACGCCCAGGATCCATATGAGGACTACGACATAATGTAGCCCAAACCATACATCTTAACCCATGTGAAGTTTTCCTAGCTTGTGACTATGAAAAACCAAACCCAAAGACTCTGGCCCAAAAGCTCCAGCCTCATTAGCACTATTCTCAGCAGCACTATTATCGCACATGTCACGCATGTGACCCAAGTCTCAGCAGCACTATTGTTGCACATGTCACGCATGTGACCCCAGCTCAGCAGCGCTATTGTCGCACATGTCACGCATGTGACCCCAGCCTCATCAGCACTATTGTAGCACATGTCACGCATGTGACCCTCCGACGGACTACCACCAAAGTCACCCATGTGACTCTTCGGCCCTACCATGGCACGCTCCTCAGACTTATCCTCCAGCTCAGCAACTACAACCAACCAGATGTTGACACTTCAACAATTACAACAGTTTACAATGACAGCCAGCCACAACAGTTCACACATGTGAAGCTATAGTAGCAACAACACACAACAATAGCCAAAAAATAACAACTCACCTATGAGGAACTTTTCTGGTATTAGAGCACTGTTACGGGAAGTAACTTAAGAGCAGCTGCACATGTGCTGCAGTGCTCAAAGGATGGCAAAGCCAGCTATCCTAAGTCCAGATGTCCTGCCCCAAACCCATAACCAATTTCGGATTTCAACCCATTTGAAGTCCGCAGAAGCCAGCTGTCTCCAAGGACAGACATGATCAAAAGTCAGTAGCCAGCTGTCCTCATGGACAGACTTTATCAAAGCCAGCCAGCCAGCTGTCCCCAAGGACAGATATATTGAAGCCAGCTATCCCCACGGACAGACTTTATCAAAGCCAGCCAGCCAGCTGTCCCCAAGGACAGACATGATTGAAGCCAGCTGTCCCCAAGGACAGAAATAATTGAAGACCAGCCATATCTCTTTTTCGGACTTGAAATGAAGTGAAGTCCGCACCAACCACTCCGGACTCCAACCAGCCTGAAGTCCGTCTAGTCCAGTCTATAAAAGGATAGCCCTCAACCTGTGAGAGGCATCCGCACACATCCACAATCCACACTAATCCTCAAGCCTTCACTCATGACCACCATGACCACCAAGCCTCCAACCATAGCTACCTAACCTCCACTCACTAAAAGCCTCCACTATAGCTACTTAACCTCCACTTACAAAAGCCTCCACTCACCACCTTAATGTCCATTCACTAACCCTAATGCCTCATCCACCACCCATCCACTATCTCATCCACTACCTTTCCCCTCATATAAATAAACCTTCTCCCCTATAACCTCACACACCCGAGAACCTCCTCTCTTCATACCCTCTTCATCTATGAACCTAACCTCATCCTCCATGGCCACCCTCTCATCATCCTTAATCCTCCATCATCACTGACCTTTCATCATCCGAGTCTACCTTCATCAAAAAACACCTTCACAGACCAGTCTTGCATTCTCAAACTTAGAAATTAGTCATTCGAAGAATCCTCAGAAGAAGGACCAGCAGAAAAAGAACAAGAAAATCATACTACGATAGTTGAAAGACAAAAATGGCACAATAAGGTGAATCTAGTAATCAAAAACAAGATTAGAGAAACCTATGCTTTAGTAGACTCGGGAGCAGACATGAATTGCATTCTAGAGGAATTATTTTCTAGAAAATATTATGAAGAAACTATGGAAAAACTCTATACAGCTAACAGTAAAAATGTTAAGGTAAAATACAAAATTCCGAATGTACATGTCTGTCAAGACAACATCTGCTTTAAAACAACTTTCATCGTAGTTAAAGATATCCAAACAGTCATTCTAGGTACACCGTTTCTAACGCTTCTCTACGAAATAGGGATTAATAAAGAAGGCATAACCAATTATGTCTTAGGAAACCTAGTCACCTTCAGATTCGTAAGCCCTATCAAACTCAAAAGGATTAGTCAACTAAAAGATTCCAGCCAAAAGATACAGTCCTTGAAGGATAGAAAACAACAACTTAAAGAAGAAATAAAGACAAATAGGATAGAAGAACAACTACAGCTAGAATCATGGAAAACTAGAATAAAAGATATCCAAGAAAAATTAGAAGAAGAATTGTGCAGCCAAGACCCTACAGCCTTCTGGAATAGGAAAAAGCACCAGGTCAGTTTACCTTATATTAAAGACTTCAAAGAAACTAATATCCCGATAAAGGCCAGACCAATTCAGATGAACCTAGAACTATTAGAATATTGTAAAAAGGAGATAGCAGATCTCTTAGACAAAAGACTTATTAGACCAAGCAAGTCTCCATGGTCATGTTCAGCCTTTTATGTCCAGAAAGCTTTGGAATTAGAGAGAGGAACACCTAGACTAGTCATAAATTATAAGCCTTTGAATAAAGTTTTAGAATGGATCAGATATCCCATACCTAATAAAAAGGACTTGTTATCTAGACTATACAAAGCAAAAATATTTTCTAAATTTGATATGAAGTCAGGATTTTGGCAGATTCAAATTACTGAGGAAGATAGATATAAAACAGCCTTCACAGTACCCTTCGGACATTATGAATGGAACGTAATGCCTTTTGGTTTAAAAAATGCCCCTAGCGAATTTCAGAACATGATGAATAAAATTTTTAATCAATTTACCCAGTTCATAATAGTTTATATAGACGACGTCCTTATTTTCTCAGAAGATTTAGAAAAACATGTTAAACATATTAGACTCTTTCATAATCTGGAAAAACAAAATGGACTAGCAATCTTAGCACCCAAGATCAAAATCTTTCAGACCAAAGTCAGATTTCTAGGGCACTATATTTATCAGGGAACCATCAAACCCATAGAAAGGTCGATAGAATTTGCAGATAAATTCCTAGATGAAATCAAAGAAAAAACCCAGTTACAAAGATTTCTAGGATGTCTTAATTATGTAGCAGACTTTATTCCAAATATCAGGATCACTCTAAAACCCTTGTACGCCCAGCTTAGAAAAAAGAAAAAAGGATGGACAGAAGAACATACCCAAGTAGTTAAAAAAGTAAAAACTATAGTCAAAAACCTTTCTTGCCTAGAGTTACTAGACCCGGCAGCCTTAGTCATAGTAGAAACAGATGCCTCAGAAATAGGATTTGGAGGAATCCTTAAGCAAAAAACCCATAACAAAGAAGCATTAGTTAGATATCACTCGGGGATATGGACTAATGCTCAAACAAATTACAGCATAGTAAAAAAGGAAGTTTTGTCAATAGTCTTATGCATTCAAAAATTCCAAGAGGATTTATATTTTAAAAAATTCTTCTCAGAATTGATTGCAAACCAGCCAAAGAAGTTTTAGAAAAGGACATTGAAAATCTTGTTTCAAACCAAATTTTTGCTAGATGGCAAGCCATTTTATCAGTATTCGATTTTGAAATAGAATTTTTAAAAAGCACAGAAAATAGTTTACCAGATTTTCTGACCCATGAATTACTTACGGGAGCACGATGTCAGATAGACCCAGAACTAAAGCATCCTATGCAAAACCTTTAGTTTGATCCCTCTCAGTAACCCATATTCAGTATTGACTCCACCCATAACTTTCTCCCTCTTAGACCTCAGTACTCAGCCTTAGTCTCACATTCTCAAACTTATTCCCAAGCAGCTCAAAAGCGGTCTCCTCCTAGTCCCAGTACTACTACAGAGCAAACCAGGTCTAGTCCCTCCAAGTCGCCCATGTTCAACCCATATTATAGTAAGAATTGCTCCGTTACTATTAAACTCTTAGAACCAGGCGAAATAGGAGACAATCAAGTCCCAAAGCTGTCCAGAATTTTTCCTTCGATCAATGGGAAGATCATGCAATACCACTTACCCGAAGGATTTCAGAACCCGCTTAAAACCCAAGAATATTACGAATTTATTCTAGTTGACACAGACTCAGCCGAAGTAACCCATACATCATAACAGAACTCAGAGGCAGTCGCCTATTCAAAATGCAAGATTAAGAAGTTTATGACTAAATAAGAATGGGGAAACCCATACCAGCCCAGAACCTTTTCTCAAAAATTCCAGCCTTCTCAATACAACTATTTTGACTACCAAGAAGCCTGGTATAAGGCCTTTTATCTTAAGCCCACGGACCACAGTTGGTTCCTCAACTTCAGCCCAAAATTTGATAAAAGAATTCCAAGCTGGACCCATGATTGGTGGATCTACTTTGGGATAACAAAAGAAATAATTCCAGAACCGGCATTATCAGCATGGGTTTATTTTCATGATCAACTCAAAACAACCCATTATGGAAACAAGCCTATTATGTTCACAGTTGAATTCCAAGTCCCATGGATTTTGGGATGGGATTTTGCTGTCAGCAGATCCCTTTATCAACAGTATCCACTTATCCTAGAAAGATGATTTAGGATCAAGTGGTGGAAAAACTTTCAACCCGGAGAAAGGTTATCACTAAGTAACATTAGCCGATGGCTAGTTACTTATGATAATCCTAGACAATTCCCAAAGGCAGAAAAAACCACCTCTTCCCCATCTTCAAGCAAAACTCCTAGCAAAAAGGAAATAAAGAAAAAATTATTAGAAGAATTATCACAACTAGGAGACTCTGATGACGAGGAAGATATCAGTTCATCTCAGCCCAAGCCAGCAAACCAACTATATCTGCAAGATGCCCAGGATCCATATGAGGACTACGACATAATGTAGCCCAAACCATACATCTTCACCCATGTGAAGATTTCTCAGCCCATGACTGTGAAAAACCAAGCCCGAAGTCTCTGGGCCTAGGGCCTCCGCCTCATCAGTACTATTCTCAGCAGCACTATCTTTATCAGCACTATTATCCCATGTCATGCACATGACCCTCCGGCATCATCAGCAACAGCCCTATTGCCACACATGTCACGCATGTTAGGTTAAATATGATATCATCCCAAGAATCCAAAATCAGATAAACAAAATAAAGTACGAAGGACAGACATACTATAGAACACAGAAAGATTATTATCGTAGACCAACTCCTCCAGATATACAATTTGAAGAAAGGAAAAACTTCAAAAGAGAAACCTATAGTGGTGGAATCGTCTACGAATGGAACCTAGATGGTATGTCAGAAAAAGTAAATTAGTACTCTAATTTACCTTGTAATAGCATGAGAGGTCTATAAAACCTTTCTCTTAAAATGATGAATGAAGGATATGAATGAAAAAAAAAGGTTTTGAGAACTTTCATCCAAGTTCAATTTTCGTTGCCTTGAGCAATTGATCCTCCGTGAAGGAGTTAGGCATGAGGCCGAAGTGTTCTTACTACCAAACCCTAGTCTAGTCCATCTTCTCTAACAAGCTCCACCAAACAAACCCTAATCCTCATATCACCATTTCATAACCATTCATCGATCCTCTTTCCCTAAATTCTAGGCATCCATACTTGAAACCCTAGCCGCCGCCCTCTCCCTTAATCCATCTCCCAAGCCACTGCCCCTCTTCCTTGATCCATCTCCAAAGCTGCCGCTCTCTCTTGATTCATCTTTAAAGCCGCCGCCCCACTCTTGATTCATCTCCAAAGCTAAGAATGCTTTCTTTGCTCCAAAATTGAGATCAAAAAATCTCACGTAGAAGATAGTTTTCTTATCCAGAAATTCTGCCCGCTAACGAGAGATCTTCTACTAATACTAGGAGTGCATCATCATCGGGTAAATCAACCTTTCCCTTACTCTGTGATTCTGATTCTGTGAAAGTTCATGAGTATATTTTTCTGGAGTTTCTTAATTCCAAACTATCCTAGTACACTTCTTCAATTTTTTTAAAATTCTATTTTTGAATCGTTACTTCTACATTACATAATCTGCTCTCTTACTCTTTCTCTTATTTTTGGATGAATTAGCTATCTTTTAAAATACTTCAAAAAATTAATTTTAATTAATTCATTGACTACATAATCATCCCTGTCCTTGTGCTTCATCAATCTTAGTATCAGAGCAAGGTTTGACATGTTTTGCATTGCACACTAGATTTTTGTACTGCAGTAATTTTTACACATAACATGCAACTTCCTTTATTGTGAAACCTATCAGAACATGATTATTTCAACTTAAAATTATTTTTTTGATAATTTACCATACCTTTGTTATGTTCATATAAAATTTCATGATTAAATTCCTTACTGTTATTTTCTAAGATTTTCTGCAACATGCTGGTGCTGAGATCAAACCCTGCTAAAATTCTGCACACACAACAATAAAACAAAAAAAAATATTGTTGCATTCCTAAACCCTAAAGTGTCACGCCTCCTGAGCGGATATATGCAAATATATCTATGACCCATGGAAGCAATGAGCCAAGGCTGTACGTGACTCTTTCTGGTTGAGGACCCGACACGCTAATTCATGTCTTTATTCATCTTCTTTAAGTTATTTAAGGGCATCGAGCATTTAAGATAAGGTAAGGATTTCATCACCCTTTTTTGGCCCAGAAAACCGCCAACTTGCATTGTGAACCTAAGCCTTAATTTTAAAATCGAGTAGCACTTAATTGAACATTAGGGACACCCACGAGTTCAGTTCAACTTAACTTGGGAAAACTAGTTGCACCCAAGTCGACATTTGTGTCTAAAAGCTGGTGTCTAAGACTGGGAGTCAAGAGTCAAATGACCAAGTGGTGTTGTGATTTCTTAATTGGATCCATGCGAAAGCAGGGGCCTCCCACACTCCCACCTCCTACCTGGCCAGTGGACAACATACTTGTTATCGTGGTTGTGACTTAGTCGACTCACTTTACTTGGATTGTTAGATTAGTAAACCATAGTACAAGCCAGTCTTGAGTCATTTGTGTGCTTTCTTGAGTCGTGTATGACCACTAGATCAGGAGTCCCATACCAATCAAGTCAGAATCAGACACCATCGGACCCACCCATAGATAATGATTTTGGATCCATGCTTAGGACCATTATTGAACAGTTGACCCTGTTGAATGACCGAGTCGGATCCCTAAAGGAGAGTCATGAGACCAGGATTGAGCCTGAGTTAGACCCTCGAAGAGCCTCAAACCATAATCTAGAGTACTACCATAGGAGACCCAATCCTGATATTGTGGACCCAGATGAGAGAATTCTTAGGAATATCAGATTAGAAGCACCCACTTTTGATGAAAGTTTAGATCCCAAGGTGTTTGTCGATTGGAAAGATGAAATGGATCAATATTTTGAGTTGTATGAGATGAACAAGGAGAGAAATATAAATTTGTCAAACTTAGATTAGTTCGACAGACTAGGTTATACTGGGGGAATATTGAGATATTGATTAGATGGAGAGGTGATGTTCTCATAACCATCTGGAGAGCCATGAAGGTTAGACTAAGAGAGAAGTATGCACCCATGTCCTACCAACAGAAACTCTTAGGTTTAGAGCTGGTCTAAGGGAACAAAACCATTTTTGAGTACATTGAGAAATTTGATAAATTTGTCCTGAGATGTCATATTGTTGAGTCGAAAGAGGCCACCCTATCTAGGTTTAGAGCTGGTCTAAGGGAAGATATTCAGAGGGAACTATATTTAAGATAAGTTAATAATCTAGAGCAAGCTTACCAAGTTGCTAGAAATTTTGAGAGATTCGAGAGATAACCCATGTTCCGTAGACCAAAACCTTTCAGGACTAATACCCCAACCCAGAGACCAGGACCCAGTCAAGCCCCAAACAGTAGACCCAACCTAGGCACCCCAGTGAATAGATCAGATGACAAGTAAGCCATCCGAAACCTATAGGACCCTTGTTTCCAACTCAGCATGTTTTATGTATCATAAAACAAGCCACTTTGCTAGCCAATGTCCCGCTAGATCCTTACACATAGGTGAGTTTGAGGAAAAAAATCATGAGCCTAGTGAGGAATGCAAGGAAAAAATTTATGAGGCTGGATTGAATTTAGTTGAGGAGCATGAGGGAGGAGAGGAATCCATAGAACTTGACCTATTAGGAGTTGTGAGGTGCATCCTGTCTCAAACCAAAGTTTAAAAGGATTGGCATAGGACTAACATCCTATAGACTTTTCTCAAGATAGGGGCTAAGGTTTGCAACTCATCATAATAGTGAAAGTTGTGTTAATGCCATTTCATTCAGTGCAATCAAGACTCTAGGATTAACACATGTTTCACATCCTAACCCCTATAAGGTGTCATAAATAGATTCTACTTCCATACCTATCAAGATAAGATGCTAAGTCCAAATCCAATTCCAGTCTTATCAGGAAACGATATGGTGTGATGTCTTACCCATAGGAGTAAGCAGTCTCATTCTGGGTAGGCCTTAGTTGTTCGATCGTGATGCGATCCTTTTTGATCGATCAAATTCGTATTCCTTTAATTATCATGGAAGAAAATTATGGTTTACCCTACCCCACCTAAGGATGACATTAAGAGGGATTCGAGTCAATTAAAAGAGAAGACACCTGGATTGAACCACATTAATGCTAAGGAATTAGAATAAGACTTCAATGAAGACACATTTGGATGTTGATAATTAGGGAAACCCAAGATCCAACCCCTGTAAAGCACCCTCAGGAAGTTAGAAAAATTTTAGAAGATTTCAAAGATGTCTTTCCTGAAGACCTTATTGACCACCTTCCATCCCTTAGGGATATTCAGCATGCCATTGACCTAGTCCCAGGAGCCACTTTGCCCAACCTACCCCACTATAGGATGAACCCAACTAAACATCTAGAGTTGTAGAAACAAGTTAGAGAGTTACTTAAGAAAGGATTTATTAGGAAATATTTGAGTCCTTGTGCTGCTTCAGCCCTATTAACCCCTAAGAAAGATGGTACATGAAGGATGTGCGTAGATAGTTGAGCTATCAATAAGATCATCATCAAATATAGATTCCCCATACCCCGCCTAGATGACATGTCAGACATGATGGTCAATGCAACCACATTCTCGAAGATTGATCTTAAGAGTGGTTATCACCATGTTAGAATTAGACCCGGAGATGAGTGAAAAACCGCGTTTAAAACTAAGAATGGCCTATATGAGTGGGTAGTGATGCCTTTTGGCTTGTCCAATGCATCAAGTACATTATGAGGATCATGACCCAAGTTCTTAGGATGTTCATAGAAAAATTTGTTATAGTTTATTTTGATAACATCCTGATTTACAGTAAGACCAAGAAAGATCATTTAGACCACCTTAGACAAGTATGTCACACCCTTAGAAATGATAATCTCTATGCTAATCTCAAAAAGTATGATTTCTTGACCCATAGAGTTATCTTCTTAGGATTTATTGTGAACCCTGAAGGAGTATCCACTGATCCAGAGAAGATCAAGTCCATAGTTGAGTAGCCGGTGCCTAACTACTTTTGTATTAATGCATGAAACCTTGAATTGAAAGCTAACTATTTTTCCTAGTTTCTTTTCATAGCCTTGAGGATGTTGAATTGAGCTAGCTTGTTAGCTAGCTACTTTATTTCCTTTTGGTTGTGGCTGATTTCTTCTTGCCGTGGAGCCTTGCTAGCTAGCTAGCTAGCTTGGGTTGTTTAGCTAGCTTTGCTTGCTTAGCTAGCTCTAGCTTTTCTCCGTTTCTTTCCATGGCCGCACGACTTCAAGAGCTGGCCAACTCAAATTATAATCAACTCAACAATTATCCTTTCTACTGGCCAGGTAAGAGGTGGGGTTATGGAAGCCCTCCCCCCTGCTCTCTTAGAGACCTAATTAGAGAATCATAAGTTCGCTTAAGGCGTTTGCTGTTTGACCTCTAGCCCTAACACCACTTTCAAGAAATAACTGAAGGATTGAGTGCACCAGTTTCATCACAATACTTGAAACTCAACCGTGTGGGCGTCCCTAGCTTTGCTTTAGGTTTCTACTCAATTTTAATTAAGCTTGGGATCGAAATAAGGATGGTTATTTTGGACCAAGAAAAGGTAATGAAATCCTTTCCTTGCCTGATATAAAGAAATTGTCCTTAAGTGAATTCAATGATGCATACATACATATGAAAACCTAAAGTAAAATATGCATATATATATATATATATATATATATATATATATATATATATATATATATATTATTTTTATTTTTGTTATAGGTTTGAAAATAAGAAAAAATATAGATTTAATAAGGATTAATTAGATGATTAAAATTTTTAGCACTATGCATGAACATGTCCTAGCCTGCTTTGATACCAATCTGATGCAGAATGTACCATGCAAGAGATTAACGTAGAGCAATGATTCATATTTTAATGTGCTTTACTTTTTGAAATAAATAAGAATAAACTAAGGATGAATATGCGAAGAGTAAAGTAACTACTCGTAGAACATGATTCACTAAGTAATAAAAAAATAGGATCCTAGGGTTGAGAAACCACTACTTAGAATATGTTCTTTCTTTAACAAAATAGAACTTATGAGAAGGGATGGGTTTGATTACCAAGAAATGATGGTCTTTGTCCTAAAAGATTGGATCACATAGCTCTCGGAATGAGCGCCTGAAAGACGAAGCTATGCTACCATAGATGTTTTGGCTTTCCTTCAGATGGTTCTGAAGACAAGGAGGACTTCATTTAAGGATCGTAGCACCTTGGCATCTTAGGGCTGGAATACTTGGAATAGGTGTTGGAACGGGCATTTGTTGGACCTCTCACTATCTCCCTCATGGAGTGTCAATGCTCAGGAGCACAGAAAAATAGAAGAAGAATACTCTTTTTATTAATCATTAATTATTTATACAAGAAGAAGGGAGGGGTTTTTATAATAAACCCTAACTCTTAAATTACATTGTAAAAAAGAAAATAGGGGCGCCATATTATTTTCAAATAAGGAGATAAGTGGCATCTCGAAACAAGAAAAAGAGATCAAAGGATAGCTTTCCCAAATAAGGAGATAGACGATATCTTAAAATAAGAAAAAGAGATCAGGGGTTAGCTTTCCCAAATAAGAGATAGATGGCATCTTGAAATAAGAATAAGAGATCAGGGGATGGTGCCATATTATGCTTTCCATAAGAAGTGAATGGTAAGTCACCTTCCATAGGGGCTTATTTGCTTTCTTTTATGTTGAGATGACTTTATGAAAATCTTGGGATGTCCTAATTGAGTAGATGGCATCTACTTTGACTAGGATTCTATGTGGGGCTAAGGTGGCACAATGAATATGATCCTTCATGGTCTTGAGTTTTCAACTTCTTATACTTTGACTCAAAAAATCTTGACTTGACTCAAATAAAATTACTGGACTCATACTTGATTCAAATAAAATTACTGGACTCATACTGACAAAACTTGATTACAATAATTAAAATCAAACCAACATAAAGTAAAAATTTCATAATGAGCTTAGTAACCTCTATCTGATCCTAATGCCCCAACCAATTCTTTCAAGGTGGGAGGAACTCGGCCATGTCGAGTAAGGATCAATCCAGCTCTGGTATTGCTCCAATAGGTTTGGGTCGAGGCACTGCAGATCCTCTCGAGTGATCCACGAATCCTCAGATTCTGATCGACCTTGCCAATGAACTAAATAACGTTGGTAACCTTTATCCTGGATAGTAATAGCTTGATCATCCAAGATACGCTCAATCCTTTCTACGCTTTCAGGTAAATTTATTGGTGAAAACTTAGGTATGTGTTTGCTCTCAAGAATAGGATCGGATCCAAATGGCTTACTAGGTATCATTGATGGTTCCTTATACTCAACTAGGTCTGAGATATTGAAGGTTGAGCTAATGCCAAATTTGGATGGTAATTCGAGCACATAGGCTTAGGTCCAACTTTCTTTATTACTTTGAAGGGTCCATCTCTACAGGCATGCAACTTTTTCATGGTTCCTAGAGGAAACTGCTTAGATCTAAGCCTAATCATCACATAATCTACCTCGATACATTCTTTAACTCTCTTTTGAAAATTAGTCATGTTTTTATAACTATCATTGCTCAAATTAATCTTATTTATAATTTTCTTATGCAAATCTCTAACATGTTGTGCAAATGATTTAGTTGACTCAGAGACTCATGCATGTATGGGCAAAAGGATTAGGTCTATAGGTCTATTAGGCTTATAACCATGGACAATCTCAAATGGACTCTTGCCTGTGGTCCTATTAACTGAACTATTGTAGGTGAATTCGGCTCTAGATAACAAAATGTCCCAATTTTTAGTGTTTTCACCTACAAGACATCTCAACAAGCTTTCAAAGATTCGGTTCACTACTTCAGTCTTGCCATCAGTTTGAGGATGGTAGTCCCTAACATGTGCCAAAGGATTTTTTAAAAGTAACTCGTGAATCGGACATTCCTATCAAATACAATGATTTTTGGTAGGTCATGTAACCTAACCACTTCATCTAAAAAAAGTTTGGCCACCTTGGAGGCATCAAAATGGCTCAGTGAAAAGTACTTAATGGGATCTATCCTATAATATGGAAGATTAGGCAAAGTGGCTTCTGAAGGTGGAAATTGATTAGGAAGTTCTTCAGGAAATACATCTTGGAACTCTTTCAAAAATTATAACTCTTTCAAAAATTTTATTACCTTTTGAGGGTATTCTTTTTGGGTTTAATCATGAATTTTTCTAATAGTTAAGATCCAAACTAGTGAACCCTCAGTGATCACATGCTCTAGTTCTTTAGCATTGATCATATTTAATCCCGATTTCTTCACTTTCAGGTTACTAGATTTCCTCTTAATATGATCCTTAGGTAGAGTTGGGTTTATCACAAGCTTTTTCCATGGTGGTTAAAGGAGCAAGAGTTGGATCAACCATCCAGGGTAGCATCATGGTCATATAACCAAGGTCGACATAAGATGATACTGCTAACTCCCATAGGAGGACATCACACCATACCTTTTCTTGATAGGATTGTAGTTGAATCATGACTTGGCATCTTAGTTTAATGGGGATGGAAGTTGAGTCTATACAAGATATCTTATAGGGATTGGGATGGGGAACCATAGATAAACCTAGGGTTTTGACAGCACTAGTTGAGATGGCATTAACATAGCTTCCGCTATCTATGATAATCTTACATATCTTTTTCCCTAACTTCACAAATGTCTGTAGGATATGGGTATATGTCAATCTTCTTGTTCTTTGGTTTGGGTCAAGATACATCTAACAACTCCCGATAAATCAGACGACTCAATGACTTCTTCATCTCTTTCATATTCATCCACTAAGTATATTTTAGCTTCATACACTTCTTCTTCATGCTCATCAGTGGGTTCAGAATCTTCTTCCTCTAGTTCTTCTATGTGTAGGAATCGGGTTGGGCATTAACTAGCATAGTATCCCAATTTATGACGTTTAAAACAAAGAGCATTAGGATTAGAATTACTTTGAACTTTAGGTGACTTACCCTTATCTTTCTTGCGGGTCAATGGGGTGCTAGGAGTAGGTCGGCTTGGGTGCACTTGACTAGACCCTGGTCTTTGATTAGGGGTACCATTCCTAATGGGTTCCGATCGATGAATTATGTGTCCCCTTTGGAATCTCTCATAATCTCTAGCTATCTGATAAGCCTATTCAAGATCATGGACTTCTCTTAAAAATAATTCTCTTTGAATGTCCTTACATAGTCCAGCCCTAAATCTAGATAAGGTCACAGCTTCAGATTCATCTATGCTACACCTCATGGCATATTCATCAAATTTGGCTATGTATTCAGATACGATCTTCTTTCCTAACTCAGCCTCTGCCATTGATCTAATAGTCTCTGGTGATAGGATTTGGCAAGATACTTTTTTCTAAGCTTAAGTTTCATGGTTGTCCAGTTATCTATGGGTATGTCTTTCCTTTGCCTAGTTATCCTTTCAACATTCCTCCAGTATAGTCTAGCTTGTCACACTAACTTAAGTTTGGCAAATTTGACCTTCCTCCCTTTCGACATCTCATACCATTTAAAGTATTAGTCCATGTCACTTTTCCAATCAACATACACCTTAGGATCTAAATCTCCGTCAAAAGTGGGTGCATCGGGTCGTATGTTCCTAAAGACTCTTTCCTTCAAATCCATAGAGTCTTGGTGTGGACATCTAGGGTTATGTTAGGGGTGAGATCATGACAATGGGCTCTTGGACCAAGGAGAGATGGTCTAGGTGATTCAGGTTTAGTGTGGTTCAATCGGTTTTCTGCAAGGGTCCCGATTTGCTCTTCCATTTGGTCAAATCTATAATTTAATTATCCAAATTGTTCAGTCATGGTTCTCATTAAAGTTTTAAGATTAGAATCCATGGTGTAACTTGGTTATGTTTGGGGATGTTGGTAACAGGTCTGACCTAGTGGTCATGCAACACACAAATTCATTCTAGAATTTCTAGACTATAAGCTCAAGTAGAATGAATCAACTCAACAATTTTCCTTTCCACTGGCCAAGTAAGAGATGAGGTTGTGGGAGGCTTCCCTCGCTCTCGCAGGGACCTAATTAGAGAACCACAAGTTTACTTAAGGTGTTTGCCATTTGACCCCTAGCCCTAGACACCACTTTCAAGAAATAACTGAAGGATTGAGTGCACCAGTTTTATCATAATTCTTGGAACTCAACCATGTGGGTGTCCCTAGCTTTGCTTTAGGTTTCTACTCAACTTTAATTAGGCTTGGAATCGAGATGAGGGTGGTTATTTTGGGCCAAGAAAAGGTGATAAAATCCTTTCCTTACCTGAGATAAAGAAATTCTCCTTAAGTGAATTTAGTGATGCATGCACATACATATGAAAACCTAAAGTAAAATATGCATATATATATATATATATATATATATATATATATATATATATTTTTTTTGTTGTAGATCTGAATATAAGAATAAAATGACAGATTTAATAAATATTAATTAGATGATTAGAAAATTTCAACACTATACATGAACATGTCCTAGCCTGCTCTGATACCAAACTGATGCAGGATGTACCATGCAAGAGATTAACGTAGAGCAATGATTCATATTTTAAGGTACTTTACTTTTTGAAACGAATAAGAATAAACTAAGAATGAATATGCGAAGAGTAAAGTAACTACCCGCAGAACATGATTCACTAAGTAATAAAGAATATAGGATCATAGGGTTAAGAAACTATTACTTAGAACATGCTCTTTCTTCAATAAAACAGAACTTATGAGAAGGGATGTGTCTGATTACCAGGCAATGATGGTCTTTATCCTAAAAGATTGGATCACACAGCTCTCGAGATGAGCGCTTGAAAGATGAAGCTATGCTACCACAGATGTTTGGCTTTCCTTCAGATGGTTCTGGAGATAAGGAGGACTTCATCTAAAAATCGTAGCACCTTGGCGTCTTGGGACTGGGATGCTTAGAACAATTATTGGAATGGGCATTTGTTGGGCCTCTCACCCTCTTCCTCATGGAGTGTCAATGCTCAGGAGCATAGAAAATAGAAGTAGAAGAATTTTTTTATTAATCATCAATTATTTTCTACAAAAAGAAGGGAGGGGTTTTTATAATAAACCCTAAACTTTGAATTACATAGAAAAAAAGAAAATAAGGACACCATATTGTTTCCAATAAGGGATAGGTAGCATCTCGAAACAAGAAAAGAGATGAGGGGATAGCTTTCTCAAATAAGGAGATAGGTAGCATCTTGAAATAAGAGAAAGAGATTAGAGGATAGCTTTCTAAATAAGGAGATAGGCGACATCTTGAAAAAAAAAAAAAAAAAAGAGATCAGGGATGGTGCTATATTATGCTTTCCATAAGAAGTGGGCAACAAGTCACCTTCTATAGGAAGCTTATTTGCTTCTTTTTATGCTGAGATTACTTTATAAAATCTTAGGATGCCCTAATTAAGTAGATGGAGTCTACTTTGACTAGAATTCCATATGGGGCTGAGGTGGTGCACTGAATGTGGTCCTTCAGGGTCTTGGGTCTTCAACTTCTTACACTTTGACTCAATAAATCTTGACTTGACTCAAATAAAATTACTGGACTTATACTTGACTCAAATAAAATTATTGGACTCATACCAATAAAATTTGATTATAGTACTTAAAATTAAACCAACATAAAGTAAAAATTCATAATGAGTTTAGTAACCTCTGTTTGATCCTAATGCCCCTACCAATTGATTGCTTAGTGGTGAATTAGGATCGTATCTTTAAGGATTAAGGGTAATTATTTCATAAAAAAAATAAAAAAAAATTATTTATAGATGATTATATTTAGAATAGTGGTTGTTAAAGATAACAACTAATTAATTAATGAAATTAAGACAGCAGAAGAAGCAAACCAGGAATCGAATCCACCATACACATAGGTTTTATCTTCTTTCTTTATGTTGTAATAATAATAATTTTTTACAGATTTAGGATTAAAATAATTTATCTCTTGTTGGCAAATGTCCTCCGAGAGGGAGTGGATAAGAGGCCCTTAGCTACTTCAAGAAAGTCATCTCCACGCCAAGATCCATTAGCCATTCTTCATTCCATTCTATCATCCCATCCCATCTTTCAAGGTGCAAGAAGACTCCACAAAGAAGGCCGGCCAAGCTACCTCAAATCCGTCAAGCTTCATCTTAATTTCAACCTTCCCTTCCTTTTCCTTTATTTCATTAATACTTCATCAAATTTTTATATTCTCAACTCTGATTTGGTTTGCGTAGGATCCCTGGGAATTTCAGGTTCTAAAGAAAAGGTCTTCCATGACAAGAAACAAATACAAAAGTCCTGCAATTAGAGGAATCTTCTTGTCATTCAAGAACTTCATCCTTGAGTGTAAACCTTCCAATCTCTGATATATTAATGGCCGGATACCCCTCTTTCAATATTTTTCTAATCTAAATATTAGAGTAACTAAGCCCTAACCTGTGTGGTTTCTTAGCCATAAAGATCCTTTCTCTTTACTATTTTGAAGGATTCTCATCCAAGTCTAGTTTAACATGCAAACCCATCATAAAATTTTTTTGCTCTTTTACATGAAAATGTAGCCTAGCTCACTTCATTTTTCATTTAGTTATTACTATCTTCTCCTAGATTGCATCGTTCTACTTCATCCCTCATCAACGTAATGGCTACAATTTCATTGGATCACTCTTTCCTTTTCATTTGTACTAGATAGAAAAGATCTGCTGTTGGCATGAGAGTCCTACGTTGGAGTGTCGAGTCAAAAGGCTTTGTTGTACCAGAAGGTATTCAAAAGCTTTCCTATTAATTGATTTTATATTTTTATTGAAGTTCTAAGTGGTTTAAGTAAAGGCATTGTTATTGTATATAGAAAAATATTATCTTGTTGACTCAGGATATTCTAATACAGATAAGTTTTTTGCTCCTTATTGGCGCAATAGGTATCACCTAAGTACGTTTAACAATTTCAGGGCTTGACGATATAACAATTGTCGAGACTTCTATAACCATCGACATGTTCAACTTAGAAATTACGTAGAGAAGGCCTTTGGAATTCTTAAGAAACGATATAAGATTTTTAGAAGTCCAATCCCATTCCCCTTTAAGGTTCAGAAACGTATTGTAATTGCTTGCTGCATCATTCACAACTTTATACAATGCCCCCAAGGAAACAATAAATATTTCAATATGTTAATTGAACCCTTGCCTGCTGACCATGATGAGGATGATGTTAACCCTTATCTCATTATAAGGGACGACGAATCCCAAAGAGGTGATGAACTATGCTGTTGCTGCCAAATCACTTCTGAAGAGCGTCGAGCGAGAGAAGCGCTTTGTGGGTCTTTGGAAGGTTGACAAGGGCACCTCCTTTAGTCGGAAACCTGCAAGAAAAGTCCGGACCGATGGCCCCGATGGGGACCCTTCGACGCTCAAGTTAGCGATTTGGAGAAAAGGGATTAAGGTGAGATAGTAGAGATTGAGTCCCCTCCCCTTTGAGAGTCAGGGTCTTTATATACATATTCGAAGGTTCCTCTTACCCTTCGAGGATAACCGTCGAATCCCATCTTCCATTAAGATTGGCCTCGTAAGCGGTAGGTGGGTGCGCACCGTAGATATCGGCAACTGCACACAGTATATCAGTAACTGCCATGATCTGGGCAAAAAGCGGGTGAGCGGGCTATGCGGCAGTCTTCGGTATTGTAAATCATATCGTTCAATATTCGAAGTCGGTTTCACAATTAAAACTAGGGGCCGAGAGTATGCGAGGCGAGACTCGAGGCCGAGGTCGGAGACATGCCGAGGCCGAGGCGGGGCTCAAGGCCGAGGCCAAGGCAGGGCTCAAGGCCGAGGTCGGAGACATGCTGAGGCCGAGGCGGGGCTTGAGGCCGAAGCCAAAGCCGAGGCCGAGGCCGAAGCCGAGGCTGGTGCTGGGATTAGCTGAAATCATTACTTTGCTTCAAAAACTGTGTGAACTATTACCGTACCGCTGGGAGCGTGATCAGCCATATCAGATGCCCTTCCGCCCTGAGATGGGTGGGCATGCACTCACCAGTGAAAAGGGGCGTTATATCACTCGGTGGCTGATCCTCGAGCGCCAGCGGCTACGAA
The DNA here is from genome assembly GCA_900491605.1 of Calamus simplicifolius. Classification (NCBI taxonomy): domain Eukaryota; kingdom Viridiplantae; phylum Streptophyta; class Magnoliopsida; order Arecales; family Arecaceae; genus Calamus; species Calamus simplicifolius. The sequence continues at coordinate 106,231 of UESW01000040.1, read as the reverse complement.
AAGGATACGCGTCTAAGGGTCGTTCCTTCTTTGATGAGGCATCGGGCGCTGCAACGCCATCGTCTCATCCATTCTAGCCATTGAGATAAAGGGGATTTTCCTCATGTCCCACACATCGGGCAGTTGCCGAACCGATTCCCAGTAGCGAGCGGCACATGGCCAAATAGTGGACTGGCAGGATGATTTGAAACGAGGCTATAAAAGGGGTTGCCTCTGCTCCGAGTCGCTTCTACTGCCTTTGCTTTCTTCCTCCTCCCGATCCTACTTGAGTCTGTTCATCTCCCATCACTGTTACACCTTCCCGAGCTCTTCGTCCCTGATTCCCGGTTCTCGAATCCTTCAGGTTAGTTCCATTTCCATGGCTTCTTCATCTCTTTCATGCTCAATCTCTGATTTCGGGGGTTATTCCCCCAACCTTTCACAGCATTCCTCTTCTCCCGCCCCCAGCTGGTCCACCTCTGCAGACGGTGCCCCAGTGGAGCAGCAGCGAGCCACCGGGCAGTTTCCTACTGGGAATCGCCTGGTCACCGGACGGGCCCCCATCCAGCACCGTCCGACCACCGCTGGCCCATCCTCCGCTGTGAGGTAGTCCCCCGAGGGGACCGCTTCTAGCATGACCACCCAAGAGATAATCAATCTCAGGGCTCAGTACCAAATCCCTACTGACCTCCACCTCGATCGACCTCTTCCCGAGGATAGAGTAACCATCTCTTATCCTGGTAGGGTTGCTCTTTATGAAACTTATTTTAAGGCCGGCCTTCGTCTCCTATTCACCCCTTCATACTTAACCTTCTAGACAATATTCCTTAGCTCTGGCACAGTTGGTTCCGAATTCCATTCGGACCATTGTTGGTTTCCTAGTATTATGCCATATCCACGGGATAGAGGCTAGGATTTCTCTCTTCCGTAGTTTCTATACCCTTAGGAAACAATCGGGATGGTGGTCCTTTGCTCCTAGACCAACCAAAACCCTTAAGCTATATCTTCCCGCTTCCATTAAGGGGTGGAAAGATAGGTTTTTCTTCGCTCAAGTTGAGGGGATGAGGACAAAGTGGGGGATTCCCAACACCGAGCCAAATAAGGACCCGACAATACTACCAAGGGACCAAGAGGCGTTTAGACAGTTGATTACTGCCGACGTCCCTCGATGCAACCAAATGCTAGTCGAGAAGAATCTTCGGCTAGCAGGGCTTATTCCTGGCAACGGTGAGCAGCCACAACTCTTTCCCCCTTATCTGCTTTTTTTTTTTAAACAAGTCCTTTGACTTACAGGTATGGCACCATCACTCCAAGCAGTAAGAAAGGCTACCGCCAAGAAGAGAAGGGTCCGAGCAGATGGAGCCCCCACCGAGAAGAAGGCAAAAATCAACGTCAGTAAGAGAACCGAGGCCGAAGGAGCCTCGGGAAGAAACGAAGGGGCTGAGGAAAGGAGACGGCCTCGATCACCTTCACCAGCACCGCCTCAATCCCCCATCGACCTTACCCACCCGCCTTCGGAGGAGCTGAGGACCGGAGTCCCGCCACCACCGCTCGCTGCTTCCGAGGCGGAGCCAACCGCCCTGGCTACATGGCCGATTCCAGAGGCCGCTCCACTCGCTGAAGAGCCCACCACTGAAGAGCCTTCGCAGGCAGCAGCACCGGCAGGAGGGCCCGCCAGCTTTCGACCCAGTGCCTGTGGCTCCAGAACCTGCTAGGACTGAGGAAGACGAAGTCGACACGCCTTCCTTCCAATCGATTCTTCTGCACCACGGCTTTGGGCTGAGCAGACGATGGCTCAGGTCTGTGTACTTGAGCTTCATAGTGTCCTTCAGAACCAAGGGACCTCTGTCTTCTTCCGCGAAGCATCCGTGGCTCACCTCTGGGTAAGTGTCCTTCTCTACCGTCAAATCTTTAGAATTTTTCTTCACCTAACCCGCATAATTTGCTTGTACATGCGATGAATTCCTTGGCTGCCGTCCGAGGCCTTCTATCCTAGGCTGAGGCTACCCTCAGCCAGTTGCAGGAAAATGCTAATCAAGCCGAGGCTAGAGCAGAAAAGGCCGAGGCGGCCTGGAGGAGGTCCGCACTAACTAGCTCGGGCACAAAGAGCCAAGGCCGAAGCTGAGGCCCCCGATTTAGGAACCTAGCCCGGGCTGAAAGGGCAGAGGAGGTGCTTGAGGTGGCTCAGTGCCAGGTGGCCAATGAGCTTGATAATGCTCAGGTGGCAAAGGAAAATAAAAGGTAGTAGAGGAGAAGCAGAGATGGCGAGGTGGAGGTATTATTGTTGAAGAATCAACTACACTCCGCCACCATCGAAATAAAAGCGGTTGAGGAGCGGGCCGAGAACGCCGAGGAGATCGCCTGCCGATCCGATGCCAAATAGCCGAGCTGAAGGTGGTGGTTACCGCAGCCGAGAAGAAGGCCACTGAGGCCATAGAGAATTTTAGGAAGTCTGATGTTTATGACGAGGAGCTGCCGAGACCACTGCCTTTGCGTACAATGGTGGCTTCCAGGACTGCAAGGATAAAGTACGAAGACTCTACGGTCTCAAGGGGATCGAGGAGTTGGAGCCAGACGAGGCTCTTGAGGATGATGGTCCAGCTCCGCTGAGCATTGAGTGTTTTTTTTTTTGTAATGAGGCTCGGCAAGAGTCGGCAATTTTGTAGGATTTTAACAATCAATGAAAAACCAACTTTTGAAATCTTCGAGATTCTGCTCGCTCATTCTAGAACCGGGGCCAAGGCTGATCATAGATCCTATTTAGGAACCGAAGCCATAGCTAGGGTTAGGTGAGGCAGAGGCAAGATAGGAACACGAAGTCGGGCTTGAGCGCCGACGCGGAGTCGGGCTTGAGTACCGATGTAGAGTCGGGCTTGAGTGCCAACGCAAAGTTGGGCTTGAGTCCCGACGCAGAGTCGGGCTTGAGTGCCCGCGGAGTCGGGCTTGAGTCAAGATCGCTTAAAGATGAGTTAGTAAGAAAATGAATACCATTTTAGTAAACTTGCTCAAGCTTAAGATATCAACACACTACTGATAATACCGATGGAGGTTGTCCGCGTTCCATGTACGGGGAGAGGCTTCCCATCAAAACCTTCGATCCAGTATGCTCCATGATGAAGTGCATCGGTGACTCGGTAAGGTCCTTTCCAATTGGGAGACAACTTTCCTCCCTCTGTAGGTTTAAAGACTTCAGCTCGTCTGAGGACTAAGTCTCCGGGGAGGAATGTTCTGAGATGAACTCGGGCATTGTAGTATCTTGCGATCCTCTGTCGGTAGGAAGCCATCTTGAGTCATGCTCGATTGCGAAGTTCCTCGATGAGGTCAAGGCTAGCTCTCAACTAGCTAGAATTGTCCCCCTCATCATACGATTGTGTCCGAGGACTAGGGATGCCGATCTCCACTGGAATGACTGCCTCCAACCCGATCACAAGACTGAAAGGAGTTTCTTCCATGGGGGTTCGGGGAGTTGTGTGATATGCCCATAATACATTCGGGAGCTCCTCCACTCATCTTCCTTTGAAATCATCTAAACATGTCCTAAGCCCTTGAAGGATGATCCGATTGGTCACTTTTGCTGCTCCATTTGTTTGCGGATGACCGACAGAAGTAAACCTCTGACATATGCCCAGTTCAGCACAAAATTCTTTGAAAGAATGTTGTCGAACTAGCGATCATTGTCGGTAACAAGTGTATGAGGTAGCCCAAACCAACAAATAACGGACTTTCAGAAGAAGTTCCTCACCTTGGCTTCGGTGATTTTGGCAAGTGCTTCGGCCTCTACCCACTTAGTGAAATGATTGATGGCAACGAGCAGGAACTTCCATTGATCGGAAGCTGGAGGGAATGGTCCCAAAATGACCATCCCCCATTGGGCGAAGGGCCATGGAGCTGACAAGGGGCTCAGCTAAGCCATTGAATATTAGCATGTCACTGCAGCTGTCACACTTTCGGACTAGCTCGGCTGCATCTTCCGTATGGTGGGCCAGTAGTAGCCTTGGCGTAGGGCCTTATGTGACAACACTCTGTCCCCCAAGTGGTTTTCATAGATACCTTTATGGATCTCACGAAGGATATAGTCGCGTCTGCGGGACCAACGCATTTGAGGAGAGGATGAGAGAAGGATCTTCGGTATAGCTGCCCATCGAACATCAGGAACTTGGGTACTCACCACTTGAATAGTCTGGCTTCAGCGGGGTCAGTGGGGAGGGCACCAACGATGAAGTATCTGATATAAACATCCATCCAGGAAGGATCTTGGCGAACGGCAAGGATTCTTCTACTATGTCGATGCTTGGGGCTTCCAGATGCTCCACGTAGGTTCTTCTAAGGTCCCGTCAGCCGAGGTGGCTAGCCAGGATAAAGCATCAGCTCTAGCGTTCTCCCCTTGGAGGATGTAACTGTCACTGAAGTGGGCCAAGGGAGAGGCTTGTGACTGCACCATACTTAAGTAACGGACATAGTAGGATCCCGAGCCTCGTACTCCCCTTTGATTTGATCGAAGATGAGCTGGAAGTCGGTGAAGACTCTAAGGCATTTCACCCCGAGCTCCATACCAGTCTCATCCCTGACAGTAAGACTTCATACTCACCTGGTTGTTTGTGGCTGGAAAGAGGAAACGAAGGCATACTCGATCAAGACTTTGTCCGGACTTGCTAGGATGAGGCCTGCTCCACTTCCTTGAGAATCTGAGCTCCATCCACGTGAAGGATCCATCCTCCCCTCTTTCCTCGATTGCAGCATCCGAAGGGATTGCTTGGGGTTCCTTCGGCTGCTCTTCTGTCTAGGTGCACTCAACTAGAAAATCTGCTAAGACCTAAGACTTCATAGCCAATCTGGATTGAAATGATAGGTCGAATTCCTCCAGCTTGAGTGCCCATTTCGCCAGTTGGCCAGAGGTATCAGGATGAGAAAGGACTGCCTTGAGTGGTTGATCCATGACCACCACGATCGGATGAGCTTGAAAATAGGGCTTGAAGCGCTGGGTGAAGATGATTAAGGCAAAGATAATCTTCTCGACTCTGAAATATCTTGTCTCCACATCATGAAGCACCTTACTAATGTAGTATACTAGCTTTTGTGTTCTGTCAGCATTCATGCGGACAAGCATGGAGCTGACAACCTCGGAGAGGCCGCAAGGTATAAGAGGAGTTCCTTCCCGCCCCTTGGCTTGAATAACAATGGCAGGGTAGATAAGAACTCTTTTAACCCCTCGAAGGCCTTCTGGCACTCCCTCGTCTACTCGAAGTCGTTGACTTTGCACAACGCCTTAAAGAAAGGCAACATCTCTCCGCGGACTTAAACAAAAATGGCTCAAGGCCGCCACCCTTCTAGTCAAGCATTGCACCTCCTTGTTAGCCGAAGACCTCATGTCCAAGATGGCTCGAATCTTATCAGGGTTCACTTCGATCCCATGCTGTGTCACCATGAAGCCCAGAAATTTGCCCGCTGTTACCCCAAGGTGCATTTGTAGGGGTTCAGCCTCATCTGGTACCGACGGAGGTTGCCGAAGGTCTCCACCAGGTCGGCAACATGATCAGCGGTATGGATACTTTTGGTCAGCATGTCATCCATGTACACCTTCATGTTGCATCCAATTGGTCTTGAAAGACTTTATTCATAAGCCTATATAAGTGGCCCCGCGTTCTTTAATCCGAACGGCATCACCTTGTAACAGTATATCCCCTTCTCAGTCACAAATGAGGTAGCTTCCTCGTCCGTTAAGTCCATCTTGATCTGGTTGTACCCCAAGAAGGCGTCCATGAAGCTAAAGGTCTCGGGACCAGACGTAGCATCCACCAGCTGATCAATCTGAGGCAATATGAAGCTTTTCTTAGGGTATGCTTTGTTGAGGTGAGTGAAATCTATGCACATCTTCAGCTCCCATTAGCCTTGCGAACCATCACAATGTTAGCCAGCCAGTCGAGATAATAGACCTCTTAAATGTGGCCTGCAGCCTCCAGTTTGCGGATCTCCTTATCAATGGCCTTCTTCCGGTCTGGGGCGAAGCTTCTCTTCTTCTGCCAGACAGGCCGGCACCCTGATTTGATATTGAGTTGATGAGTAATTACCTTCTCAGGGATACCCAGCATATCGGATGATGACCATGCAAAGATGTTAGAGTTGGCTCGTAGGAAAGCAAGAAGCTGGCCACGCGCCTCCTCTGGAAGTAGAGCTCAAACCTGGATGGTCCTCGTTGGATCCTCCCCCAATGGGAAGGTCAGCAGGTGCTCGGCTGGCTCCCCTCTCCTCTCCAAGTCTCGGGGGTCAAGCGGCTTGAGTGCTGTTATCGACACCATCTCTGTGGACTGGGGGCCAAGTGGTAGCAGAGCGGTAGGAGGCTCTGCTCTCCCCTCATCTCTCCAATTTCCTCACCGGTAGGAAACTTTACAAGTAGTCTTTTGGTAGAGATAACGGCATCCAGAAGGTTCAAACCAGGTCTTCCAAGGATGGCATTGTAGGCCAGTGGGACTAGACTACTAGAAAGTTCATAAGAACCGTGCTCTGACACGATGAAGTCCCGGCTATGACAGGGAGAGTGATCTCCCCCTTGACTTTTACAGAATCTTCGGTAAAACCCATCAAGGGCGTGGTGATGGGTTGAAGGGAACTATGAGACAAATTCATCCGATCAAAGGTATCGTAACTCAAAACATCAACAAAGCTCCCACTGTTAACTAAAATTCATTTTACAGGGTGTTTTGCGATCGGCATAGACACGACGACGCTATCATCATGTTTGTTAACTACCCCTTCTAGATCCCTTTAAAAAAAGAAATTACAGAATCTACTTCCTCCTCACGCTATCTTTTATAATTGTTACCTGCCCCCCAGGAGATCATGGCCACCATCTTCTTTGTCGGGCATTGTCCATGCCGATCTGAGGTGCAGGAGGTGTCGACGGGCCTGGGGCAGCAGGGTTTCCTCTTCGACAAACTTGCCTAGGTGACCCTGCTGTACGAGTTCTTTGATTGCCTTCTTCAGTAGGTGGCAGTCTTTTGTGTCATGACCGTAGTCCCTGTGATATCGGCAGTATAGTTCTTTGCTGCGGGGGACCCTAGGCCTCATGGGAGGTGGACGCCGGAGGTAGGGCTCACCTCAATCTCTAACATAATGTGGGATATTGGGGCAAGAAGTGGAGTGAAGTGTTCTTTAGGAACCAATGCCTAGGGTCGGTTATCTAGACGACAAGGTAGCTCAGGCTTTCTGGACTGCACCCCAGCAGATTCTGAAGGTGCTGGCTTCTTGCCGGACCCTTTGTCAACCTCCCTCCTAGAAGAGTTGGCTTCGTTGGCGCGGATATACTTCTATGCCCGGCTCAGCAATTTGACGTAAGAGCCGGGAGGCTTTTTGTCTAAGGAATAGACAAACCTGGAAGGACGGAGTCCTTGCTTCAGGGCTAGAGTGGCCACAGAGTCAAGATTATAGACCTTGAGCGCAGCCTCCTTGAATCGAGCCATAAAATCTTTCAGGGTTTCGCCGATCCTCTGCTTGATGGTGAATAGACTATCAGCCACCCGGAGAATCTTTCGGCATGCATCAAAGTGGTCCAAGAAAGACCGCTCGAGCTATCTGAAGGAGTTGATACTACGTGGTGGTAGACGGGAATACCACGCATGTGCTGCTTTCCAAAGTGTGGCCGAGAAGGTGATGCAAAGAAGAGAATCTGTTGCCCTCTTGACTTGCATGAGACCTTATAGCTTTCTAAGTGATCTAGGGGGTCTGTTGTGCCGTTATATGGGTCCAGCTAAGGTAGGCGGAACCGGGTGGGACCGGCTCCTCCATAATACGACAAGACAGCAGGGGGTGGTGGTCGTGATCCGCCCTATGAGGGTTGGTAATTCTACGGCTGAGCTCCTTCAGCCATGATGGTACTCCTCCAATCGTTGCTCGGCCCGTGAGCGATCCTTTTGTTGGAATCTTCCTTTGAAAATTCAGAAGATGAATAGGAGGAAGGTTGCCGGTGTAGGGAATGCACCTGCTTAGGTTCGTTCCCACCACATCGCTTGGGAAAGCGGTCAGGGTGATGGGAAGGAGATCATTGCCGCTTGGAGGTTCCCCGGTGACGAGACTTCGGGGAGGCACGATGGAGGTCCTCCGGAGGGGTCTTGCCACAATGGATTGGTTGGCCTCATGGCCCTCAGGATGGGGACGAGAGCGAGGCGGCAATGGCATGGTAGCGGAGCACTGTTCTTGTAGCCCCCAAATCACCGCCATCATGTCTTGAACTTGATGGGTCAAAGCATCGAGCCGATCAGCCTGGATAGATTATGGCTGTATGGGGGGCGGAAAGGGAGGTTAGCCTCCGGCTACTCAGCCTATGAGAGGCATCCCCCAGTCTGATTGGTAGAGGCCTCTTGCGCACGTGTAACCGCCATCTTCTTCCTTGCAGAGGTTGTGGGGTCGTAGATGCAACGTCTGTGTTGCTACCCTGCCCCTTCCTAGCGCACCAATTTATTATCACCAAATCACTTCTGAAGAGCGTCGAGCGAGAGAAGGGCTTTGTGGGTCTTTGGAAGGTTGACAAGGGTGCCTCCTTTAGTCGAAAACCTGCAAGAAAAGTCCTGGATCGGTGGTTCCGACGGAGACCCTCCGGCGCTCAAGTTAGCGATTTGGAGAACAGGGATTAAGGTGAGATAGTAGAGATTGAGTCCCCTCCCCTTTAAGAGTCGAGGTCTTTATATACCTGTTCGGAGGTCCCTTTTACCATTCGAGGATAACCGTCGAATCCCATCTTCCGTTAAGATCGGCCTCGTAAGCGGTAGGTGGGGGTGCGCCGTAGATATGGCAACTGCACACAGTATATCAGTAACTGTCCGTGATCTGGGCAAAAAGCGGGTGAGTGAGCTACGCGGCAGTCTTCGGTATTTTAAATCACCGAGTTCAATATTCGAAGTCGGTTTCACGACTGAAACTAGGGGCCGAGAGCATGCAAGACGAGACTCGAGGCCGAAGTCGGAGACATGTCGAGGCTGAGGCGGGGCTCGAGGCCGAGGTGGGGCTCGAGGCCGAGGCTGAGGCGAGGATCGAGGCCGAGGTCGGAGACATGCCGAGGCTGAGGTGGGGCTCGAGGCCGAAGCCAAGGTCGAGGCCAAAGCCGAAGCCAAAGCCGAAGCCGAGGCCGAAGTCGAAGTTGGTGCTGGGACTAGCTGAAATCATTACTTTGCTTCGAAAGCTATGCTGACTGTTACCGTATCGCTTGGGGGCGTGATCAGCCACATCATACGCAATTCCATAGCTAAAGACTATGGATTGCTCGTAACATGAGAAGTAAGTCTAACCTGCATCCTTTTATTGAGTACAATTTTTTTCTAAAATTTTATAAGTTAGTATATTTACCATGATTGACTTTATTAATGGTGCAATGTATTATGTAATATGAGTTCCATCTTAGTTTCACTTTAACTCAGAAAATCAAGCTGCATGCTCTTGAGGTTTAGTAATGTCTTCCAAAAGTTATTATATAGTTTTCGTGTGGCATAGATGAGGGATCTATGACTCTTGGCTTGAGTGTCAGCGCAAGGTTACTGGGTTCAAACATGCCTTACACAAGAAATTTAAATATAGACAAAAGGCAATTGATGAATTTGAGAATTATCATCAACCTCTTGATCACTGATCTATCGAAAAAATTCATGATATTGAATATAAAGGAGGAAAAAAAGATGTTGCCTTGGCCAGGAATGTGGGTGCACCTTTAAAAACATTTCTGTTTATTTTCGTTGCCTTTCTTGTAGGCTTTGTACTTGGGTTTCAATGTGGATAAACTCCGTTAATGCTTTAAGATGGTTACGACTATTATATCTTGTTAATGTCGTTGTTGCAGGACTTGTAAAACCATAATGCTCTTTCCTTACTTCTATTTTTGGCTTACTCTCTGCATTTGCTGGTGTTGTATGTTCATTGCTATTATGGTTGGAAGGCTCTTATGTTCTCTAATTGCTTATGTTTTTTGACTGCTCTTTGTTTGTTTATAGACATGTCCTGGTGGTATATTTTATTGGTAAGATGTCTTTGATTTTTTGAAGGGCCTAATATATGCTTATGTGAGTACTAAACCTGAACAATAATGAAATTGGATTTAGAATCAATCATCCATTAAAAAGTTGGCAGCTATATTGTAATAATGACAATTTTTTCAATTCTGGTTTCTTTATTTGGGGAATTGGTTTATTTCTTGTACTATAATCTTGAGATTTTTTTGAGGAACAGGTATCACATTGAACTCATTCTTACTATATATCACAGTTATATTTGAGTGTCTATTGGATGTTAGGATGGGCTACCTTATTCTATTCATCTACTTCGATTTTTGAAGTTTATATATGACCTGACATGCCTATGTTTTGAAAGCTGCATCTTATGGATGATTTTTGGATGCATGAGTTTTTATAATAGTCATATGATGAAAGGTAAATCCAATATTCTGAGTTTAGGATTTTTATGAAAATTAAAGATTTTGCACTACTGACAACATTTTATTGTTATAGGCATATATACAATTTTTTTGCAAGGGCTATAATGTTTCAACAAGAAGTATCAAAATAAATAAATAAATATAATGATGATAGATTTTTTCTCATATTGGACTACTAAGTACATGCCAAATTTTCTTGGAGGTAAATCAAAGATTGTGTCATGTCAGGTGAGTTCTTTCTTGTATTTCTTGTTGAAATCAATGAATAATGACAAATTCCACAAAACTGATACAAAAGAAAATTCATTATGAGCTTCTTTCATTATATGAGAATAAGTGTATGGATATTTGTATCATTGAATAATGAATTGCCTTAAATGTCTTATCGTAGAAGTTGTTTTTTGATAATTATTTGCTGCATTGAATATTTGCACATATTACTTTTGGCAGTTGCAGTGTTATTGAAAGAGTTTCAGAAGTTTGTTATGTCAGTAGTCATTTTGTTGTTTAATTGTTTACTTGGGAGAAGATTAGTAGGCATGCATTTGTTCGAAGTCACATATTTTTCAAACAAGCATTCTAAAATGATGTAAGTTTCATGTTCGTTGTCATAAATCTACTTACAGTATCATGCAATGCCTTAAAAGCGTTATTTTTAGAATTGATTTTTATCATCAATTAAATTCCTGATACATCTCTTCATCAAATACATAGATGCATGCACTTGTGAAAGAACTACACTGCAGCTCCATATTGTGCTAGTATTGGATAATTGCTACCATCTACTATCTCAATCCAACAAGATCCAGGCGTTTCTTGACTTCTCTATCTTCCATAAGTTCTCGAACCCTTCTCACCCCATCCCAATTGTCTATGTTAGCAAACATGTTAGATAGCAAAACATGCGTTGATGGGTCCTTCTCCAAAGCAAGTGCCTTCTCTGCTGCTCGTTTGCCAATCTCGACATCACCTAAAAGCCTTTTTTTTAAAAAAACTATTTTGATAATTATTTGCTGAATTAGAGAATTAACCTATGTTGCTTTTTGATGGTTGTAATGCCATTGATATTGTTCCAAAAGTCCATTATGTCAATAGTTGTTTTGTCATTTATATGTTTCTGATTGAGAGAATATTAGCCACAGATATAAGCTATATATCGATTAATAGTGTATCCATCGATTAAGCTAAGAGTTGATTTTTTTTTTTCATGCTATGCTACACTGCTACATTTGATTGCTTCAATTAAAGTTGTTCACAGGAAAATTTAATGTATTTTGGTTGCAGTGCCACTGGCTTTGTGAAAGAATTACTGTAACGGAGGATGGCGGTGGTGTTGAGCACTTCGTTGGTAAATGAGTTGAAACCACAATGTAATAGTCGCTTGGTGGTTGATTAGCTGTGACAAGGACTGAGCTGTCAAATTTAGGTTTTGTTCTCAATATCCTTCTTGTGAGGGTTGCTCACTTTATATAAAAGTTATCGGACTAATTACAAGGCTAAAAATCAGTCATTACACAAGATACAAATGATTATGTAAGGTAAGAATAAACGTTTATCAATTCTATGCATATATACAATATACTCTACTTATGGCAATGATGGGCTGATTTTCTGCCTAAACAACTCTCCCTTGATGCGCCCTTAGTTGGCCAATTTAAATTTTAAAATTTAAATTCAAAATTCCGTCTCTTTGGCTCGCCAAATCAGTCTTGAAATCTGTCATTTCTGTATATCAAATCAGCCTTGGAATCTGCCATTTCTGCGCACCAAATCAACCTTGAATCTACCATATCACTCCCTTGACTAGCTATTAATTCTACTAACATCCCTCCTCAAATTGATGTTGGGCGATTGAGAAGCATCAATTTGTCAATTAAGAATTGATGAAGCTTCATTAAGAATTGATCTCGCTGGCTCTCAGAATGAACCGCTTGTAGTGCTGCCAAAGCTTCTTTAAGAACCTGAGAATACACCAATCCAGAATAATCACTCCATAAATTAATAAAACCAGAATAAAATTGCTAATAGAAAGATTCCTCTGGCGATAGTTTTCAATGTCTAACTCCAATTGAAACTTTCGGGCAGAATTATTTTGATAATAAATTTACCGAAGGTAATCTTATATTGCCTTAACAGTAGTGAACCTACGAAGATTGTTGACCATATGAGGTTCAACAGAGCTGAGTAGTCAGGAAGCAATTTTGGCATCCTTGCTTTCCCATAAACTAAGCTCCTTGGAATCAGTTGGAGCCTTAGAAGACTCATCCAAATGACCCTATAACTCCTTCCCTTTCACAAACATCCTGAACTGGAATTCCCAACTAGTGTAGTTCTTGCCATTAAGATGAATAATAGAATTTTCTCTAGTCATAATAATAATAATAATAATAATAATAATTGACACTCTTCAGAATCTGTCGACAGCTACTAAGCAACTGAAAACCAAGAGCCGACAGTCACCAAGCAACCCTTAAAAAATAAAACAAGAAATCAAGAATTCAGACAAGCCAAGAGAAAACCATGAAATAATTTGTGGCTTTGATACCATGTCAAATTTAGGTTTTGTTCTCAATATCGTTCTTGTGAGGGTTGCTCACTTTATATAAAAGATGTCGGACTAATTACAAGGCTAAAAATCAGTTATTACACCAGATACACATGATTATGTAAGGTAAGAATAAACGTCTATCAATTCTATGCATATATACAATATACTCTATACTTATGACAATGATGGGCTGATTTTATGCCTAAACAACTCTCCCCTTGATGCGCCCTTAGTTGGCCAATTTAAATTTCAAAATTCAAATTCAAAACTCCCGCCTGGTCCCTTTGGCTCGCCAACTCAGTCTTGAAATCTATCATTTCTACATATCAAATCAGCCTTAAAATCTACCATTTTTATGCACCAAATCAGCCTTAGAATCTACCATTTCTACTCCCTTAACTAGCTGTTAATTCTACTAACATGAGCAAAATTAACCCAGATAGAGAATGAAGAATATGTCTATTGAATGATGTGAGACCCTTCAACCTCAACCAGCGTCATTTTGTGCCCTTGAAACCTTATGTTCAGTGATGTTGTCAACCCCACATTAGATATCCGAAACCGATATGTTTTACCTAAAAAAATCAAATATATGTATCCATCAAAAATCAAATATATGCATTCATCTTCATAATTTCAAATCTACCAAGTGCAACTCTTTGAATGCTTATCATAGTGTAATGATGTACAAACATAGAAAAAAAACTAAAAAATGAAAGCAAGCATGACCTAACCATATTGAACCAGATGGTTCAAAGGGGAATGTTTCAAAACTGATGCAGTCCGATGCTATTATATTTTGTTGTATGTTTATTGCCACCGAACGCACCGGCAGCCTTGTGGAATACGAGAGAGGGGAAGTAGAAGTAGCTTCCAATCTGGTCCTTGACTTGCATGCATCTCGTAGGTGTAGTTCCCTCCAAGTGGGATGGGAAGGTTGTGCCATAAACCCCATCTTGCCAAGAATTCTTCGTCTGTTGGATCCCGTTCATGCGCAAACATCTAAAACTCCACACATCATTCGAAATTGGCGCAACGCAGATGAAAAACCGATTTGAAAAACCTCCAGGTTCAATAAAATGTTCCATAAAGTGACTCCAATCGATCTTATCAAGGGGATTACGGAATGTTATATGAGCATCTAAGTGGTAACGAGATGCTAGTGGTAACGACACACCATCCTCAATTACAGTAATTACATTAAAATTTAATTTGATAAATCATTTTTTCTTCTCATTTGGTTAAGGGATATTTTGAAATTTTTAAAAAATTCTTCAATTATTCCTATTGAAATACAGGCTTATTCCCATGTCATTCAAACACCATTTGAAATAATACTGCATTAATTACACTGAAATAAAGTAGAATACCATATTTTAAACCAAACAAAAATCTGGAATAATAAGAGAAATAAGCTATTCATGTGGAATTCGTATTTCTATTCCTGAAATAACTTTTTGGCATCCAAAACACTATCTCAAAGAATGTTAATTATCTTTAGTTACGACTGAAGGCATAAAGACCTTTGAACACCACAGGAATGTTGATAACCCTTATTTACGATTAAGGGCATGAAGACCCTGAAGGCCTTTGAAATTCTAAGGAATATCGATCGTCTTCAGTTATGACTAAGGATAAGAAGATATTGAAATATCCAAGAATGTCAATAATTATTAGCAACGGTTAGAGGACATGAAAATATAAAGATTTAGGATACTTAAGAAATATTGATAATATTGAACCGATACTAAGCATTTCAAAACAAGAATTTTTTTTGGCAATGTATGCAAAAAATTTCTCAAAATTCAATATAAAAACTCCCTTATATTTTATATAAAAGTTCCTTAGAAGGAATTCCTTGGTATTCTACCTAAATGTTATTTGGATTTCTACATAAGAATTCCATATCATTCTTCAAAATATGGATTTCATTAAAATTCTTTGGAATTATACATGGAAACTCCTTGGTATTTTTCTATAAAGAGGATTTTATCAAAGTTGCTACAAATTCTATGCAAAATTTTCTGATATTTTTTTTTTCTGTAAAGAGGATTTTATCAAATATCCTTAAAATTCTATGCAAAAATTCCTTGACATTATACATTGAAACTCCTTACTATTTTTCTATGGAAAGGATTTCATAAAAATTCATTAAAATTCTATATAAATATTCTTTGGTACTATATATATATATAGAAGTTTCTTAATACTATCACGAAAGAGTATCATTAGAATTCTTTGGCAAATCCTAAAGAAGAAATATATACTCATACATACAATTTAAGGTAAAATTTTACCAATTTAGATTCTTCAATTATATTATCTCTTCATAATTATACTTTTGCTAATGTATAATACTTGTATAAATTCTTAAGATTAGGCTAAAATTTAATGAAATTGCCAACCTAAAATTTGGTTGACCTATAAAATAACAATAACCACAACAATAATAATGCCTTAATTTTAAACTAGTTAGAATCGGCTATTTAAATTTTTTTCTCTATTCAACTCTATTTAAGTCATAGTGAAATAGGTGAAGATGTGAATCATAAAGTTAAAGTATGATGAATTAAGTGGAGGAGTGCTTCAAAATATTGTATGATCGATGCATTCCATTAAAATTAAAAAAATTATAAAACTGCTGTTAGGCCAGCTATGCTATATGGAACAGAGTGTTGGGTAATATTGAAACAACATGTGAATAAATTAAGTGTAACATAAATGTGTATGTTAAGATGGATATGTGGTAAAATTTTAAAAGATAGAATTAAAAATAAACATATAAAAGAAATGATAGGAGTAGCCCCAATTAAAGATAAAATGAAAGAAATTGATTATAGTGGTTTGGATATATATAAAACGCAGACCTTAGATACTCTAAAAAAAGTGATCTTTTAATAATTCATGGTAAGAATAGAGGTAGAGGTAGACCTAAACTAATATGAACAAAAATAATTAAAAAAGATATAACTATTTGTAATTTAAATATCGACTTGGTCTTGAATAGAGCAGAGTGAAGGAAGCAGATTCCTGTAGCCGACCCCATGTAGTTGAGAAAAGGCTTAGATGAGTTGAGTTGAGTTGAGTTGAGCTCTATTTTAAGTCATATTTTTTATAAAATAAATATTTTAAGTCTTTATCTATCATTTCTTTTCATATGATTTTCTATCTAACTCATCATTTCTATCTTCAAATTCATAACCTCCATGTATTCTTTCAAACTATATGTCCATTCAAATCTTCAATAAATATTTTTTTTTAATATAAATTTCTTGAATTAGTCTATCGATATCCTCAAAAAAAACTTTGCTTTGCCACACTATCTAAACTTACTTGAGGAGCATAAGCACTAATAATATTTATTGACTTCTCATCTATTGCTAATTTAATTAAAATTATATTATCTCTTATCCTCTTAATGTTTACAACTTTATCTTGTAGACTTTTATCTACAACAATTCCAATTCCATTTTTATTTCTATTTTACATGTATACTAAAGTTTAAAACCATTAACCTCTTTTACTTTTTACTTATCCACTTTGTTTCTTGCAAACAAATTAGTTAATTCTCTTTCTAGTCAGTATATCTATTAGTTCATTAACTTTTCACTTAATAATCCTATATTCCAAGTTACTAAAATATTTTATTTTCATTTTTTGATTAACTTTTTTCTCCACATCTATTTATGAATGTACGGAAATCCTTGCTTATTTTTTTTGTTACATCCACGGGGACTGTCCTATCTATCTTTGTCATTTTCACTCCATTTGGAATCTGATGCAATATGTTGCTTTTAAAAAATGCCCTAACTTTATTGATTTTGTTATTGGATTCATGTTTATACTTCATAGGATGTAACTATAGTTTTAAGTTAATCGTCCATCTACCGCAATCCTCCTCCTTTGTCCTAACTTAGGACCGACTATGCATTAAAAACTTATACATAGGTAGAGTTGGCCAACCTATAAAATAGTTGACCTAAAATTTGGCCAACCTATAAAATGATCAACCAAAAATTCAGCTGATCAAGATAAGTTTAAATATGAAATTTAGCCAATCAATATAAGTTTATATTATTCTAAGAAAAATATTTTAAAATAATAAGCAGTGGGTATGGAACGGTATAGGATGGATTCTGACATACCAAGCTAGATTCTAAATTACAAACATATATTCATGATTTGTAAAAGAAATATGCATCTATAATTAGGAAATATGCACTCATAAAATTTATAAATCAATTATGATATCAATATTTTTTCAAGAATAGATATATACATAAAATATCTAAGCAGGTAGATCATCACTTGCGTCATCATAATTATGAATAATATTAATCCCAATCAACTTTGAAAATACCCTTCAAAACCCATCACTTAAGGGTCTAACTATCAAATAAATTCAACTAGCTCTAAATACCAATACCATTAATAAAGGTTTGTTTTAAGAAGAACAATGAGAATAAATCCTTATTGATGCATAAAATCTTATATGAAAAAGATAACTCTTAGCTTCACATTGATCATTGTAGGATTGAGTTCTTGCACTCAAAGAAGTAAGGAATCTCTTTAAGCACCTTCAAGAACTTAATTAATATTTTTTTTTTGTATCAAAAGATTTCCATTAGGACCCATTTATATCTAAAGTCAATAGGTATCCTAGTTTCTATAGAACACCAGTTTTTTTAAATTGATTAATTTTTTACTTCTATTAGGATTTCTATTTTTGAAGAAAATTAAAAAGATAAATATCAAATAAATATCTAAAAACAGTCTCTTAACTCTATTAGCATTTAACTCATCAAGCATGGGTTTTTAGAAGAAAGAAATATAAAAATTTAATTAATTTTTTTAAAAAAATATCCTTAAATTATAAGCCATAGAATGATATTTTCATATATTTTTTAAAAAATTCACCTCCACTAATGTATATTTTTTAAATTGCCTATAACTTTCCATATAACATCTATTTTAGGTGATCCAAAAAATGTTGTGAAGATAACTCAATGCCAGATGTCAAGAAGGTGAGCTTGCTCACAAATTTTTATTATACCAATTTCTATTCAAATTTATTTTAGTTGATACACATTGGGTTGGGGTATTATATAAATAATTTAAGCAAATACGCATACTAATAATGAAGAAAGAATTTTTTTAATTATTTTTAATTCCCTTCTATATAAAGGCAAAGGAAAAATATGGACTTCAATATTTTAAAACAAAGGTCATTAGCATAATATTTTTCTTGATTTTAAAAGTTAAGAAAAATAAATATACTTAATTGACAAAAGAAAATTGGCCATGAAAAATGATGAAACTGAAGTTCTTTTCTTTTTTCCTTTTAGGTGATTTAGAGTTCAAAATCAAGATCGTTACATATGTAGGTATTTAATTTTTGTAATAATTCCAAAAGAATAAAAAAAAGGGGAATACCATGTGTAGAAAAGGAACAAAATTGGTTTCCTTTGTTAACCTCTTTATATTAATCTAGAAAAGAATAATATGAAAAGGAGAAAAGGAAAAATAATAGGTTTGGACTCTTCAACTAACCGTCGGTTTATTAAAATTCTTATAAAGAGACTATTGCTAAGAGACTAGATCATTGGATTTGCTAATGGTTGTTAGATTATATGTTATTATTAGAAATATATTTATCTTTTTGTAAAGTAATATATAAATAGAAAGAAAAAGAAAAAGAAAAGTTTAAGACTCTTTGCCTAACATGAAATTTGTTAAGAATTTTGGAAAACATAGCATGTTAAAAGGGAAAAAAATAGAAACTGTCTAGCTTATTAATGATTATGAGTTTATACCTGGTAGTAAGATAGTACTTACTGTGTTTAAAAAGGAATGATGCACAAAAGGGGACCTCTAGGTAACATCTATTTGTTAAGAATTCAGTTTGTTAATGCACATGTTATTATTAACAAAATAAAATATTTATCTGAATTTCTAAAGATAAGAGAATTCTCGCGCTTCTATCTGTTTAATAAGTGCATAGATTATGTTATTATTATTATTTTTAATATAAAAGCTAAAATCAACCAAATGTCAAAAAGTTTTAAAAAAATCAGAGGGGACTGTTTTGCCTCCTCGAGGATAATTATTCAGGAAAAAAAAAAACGAAATATTTGCCCCATCCGACCAAGGTACATCAAATCTACTCCCTATATTCTAACTTGGTATGATATCAGCCATCAATCATATCCCTTCAGAAGATTTTATTTTATTTTTTCAAAAATTAATTAATTAATTTTTTAAGCCTCGCTGGTTGGAGGCGATGGTGAAACCCGGAGCAGCCCCTAGTACATCGTCCGGGAGCCCCAAAGCGCGGAACTTGGAGGGAAAGAAACCGAACGGGCGCGACGGCCGTGGGCGAACAAATTTGTATTAGGCGTGATAAACCCGACCCCGACCCCGACTCCGACCCCGTCGAGCCTTCCTTCAAGGTTCCGACCAAGTGTTTAAAAGCTCCCAAAAAAACCCAGATTCTCTGTCTCCGACGAATTCCGATCTCCCCTTTAGCTGCTCCTCTCTCCTCTCCCCTCCCCCAGTCGGCGTCTAAGATCTATCGAATACGGTGGAAAGCTGCGAGAATTCGAGGTACGGCGTTTTTCGCTTTGGATTTTTGTTTCGATATTGGGGATCTATTGGATTTTTTTTTTTTGATCTATTCTATTGCTCAGACATCGGAATCGTCTCGATTTTGTTTTTTGACCTTTTTTTTTTTTTTTTCAACCTTGGGTTGATCGATCGATCGATCGGGCAGGATGGATGGCGATGACGATTTAGGCTTCTTGATCTATCGTTTCGATCGGCCTTGTCGATTGGGCTGAGTTTTTTGTGCGATTGTTTTTATCGGCGTCTCGGGATTAGGGTTGATTGGGATTGGGATGTCTTGGGAGGATAAAGAAAGGGGCATTGGGACGGAGAGTGAAGGGGTTGGGATGCTGCATGCGGAACCAAGGTTATCAAGATGGAGAAGAAAAAGAAGAGGAGACTGATAGTAAGTGATTCGGAGTCGGACGAGTTTTTGATTTCTCCTCGCCGGAAGATTGATCATGCCGGCGAGCAGAATGCAGACAGCTCCAGTGCCAGAAAGAAGAATGGTAAGGAGCGGATGAATCAGAAGGACAAGATTTTGGCACATCAAAAGAAGGTTTTGAGGTCTGATTCTGTGGAGCAAAGTGAAGAACCCATCACTGTTGAGAAAAGAAATACAGAGTTAGCTATGGAGAGGAAGAGGAGAGAAGCACCTGAAGCGGACATCCCTATGAAAAAAATCAAAACGGGTTCTTTGAAATGTGGAAGAGATCAAACTGAGCCAATGGGCCAGAAAAAGTTGAAAATGGATTCTTTGAAACAAGGTAATGAGACTGGAGAGATTAGCGTGGATCCATCTCTGGGCTATAAACCAACTGTTCCTGAAGTTGGGGAGCGGGATGATATGAAACAGAAACAGACTCAATCTAATGATGGAGAATAGCAAGACTAGCAATTCAGAAGTCAAAAACATCAGGCGGAAGGAGCGTCTGGGTCATCAAACTCATCAGATGTTAAAGCATAAGAGCAGCACTGCAGCTGCTGATAGGAGAGTGGAAGGTGGTATCTCCCTACAGAAAGGTGTTAGGATTCAAGGCAAAAGCGGTGTTCTGAGGTTTTTACCAAGTAACAAGAATATGTCTGAGCTTAAGAAAGTGCCTAACCAAAGGGGTGGTGAAGAAAGTTCTAAGACTTTAGGCTCTGCAGGCATTACTAAATTTGACATGTTTATGCAACCTTCCCATCCTGGAGAAAGAAAAGTTCTGAAAGAATCAGTTCTACAGATATGATAAGCAAAAAGCAATTGAACAAGGCAAAAGTTTCTTCATCAGAGAAAGGAAAACCTAAATCAGAGAGAGAAATTTTATCCCCAGAAAGAGAATCGAGTTCTACAGATACATCTACACAATCTTCTCCTTCTGGAGAAAGTAAAGTTCTTGAAAAATCAACTTCCACCAATTCAAAAGGAAAAATTCATTTGAACAAGGAAAGTTTTCTTTCATCTGAGAATAATAGACTCCATGAGCCAAAGTCAGGGCGGAAAATTGTATCTCTGCAAAGAGAATCAGAGAATTTGGATGTGACGAATAGCAAGACAGACCTTATGATCAAAGGGGAGAGTATATCTAATTTAAAGACTCCTCTTCCAACCAAGCAGAATATGAACGAGACAAGTGTAGGTCGCAATACTGCTAAGCAGAAGATTAGAGATCAGATAAAGAATATGCTTGTGAGTGCTGGTTGGAGGATTGACTTAAGGCCCAGGAGAAATAGGAAATATGAAGATGCTGTTTACATATCTCCTCAGGGGACTGGGTATTGGTCAATTACAAAGGCTTACGAGGTGTTTCAGGATCAATTAAATTATGCTCGTGATGATGAGAGCAAGGGCTTATTTGAAAAGTCATGCACTTTGCCTTCTGGGAGTAGTCCCAACTTAGAAGGGCCAAGTTTCCTGTCTCCAGTCATACCACTGAATGACCTCAGTATGCTGAGGAGGAAGGTAGTAAACAAGAGAGGACGTAAGGAGAGGCTTGAGCAATCTGAAAATAAGCTTGATGGCAGAAATAAGAAGGAAAAAGAAGCATCTAAGATGAAAGACCTTAATAGACCCTTACATGATAGAATTGTAGGAATTAAAGGGAGAAAAAAATCAAACTGCACTTCAGGTGTTGTTGGTTCCACAGTTCACAGGTATCTTCAAACGGGAAGAAATGAACAGAGAGGGTGTGCGCTGTTGGCTCGTGGTGCTAATCAAGAGGCAGAGATTGACGCTGATGACTATGTTCCATATGCCTGGAAACGGACACTTTTTTCATGGATGATAGATTTGGGAGTTGTGCCTGCAAATGGAAAGGTGAAATATATGAACAAGAAGAAAACACGGGCAAAGCTGCAGGGATGGATCACTAGAGAGGGCATTCGTTGCAGTTGTTGTAGTAAAATTCTTACCGCATCAAAGTTTGAGCTTCATGCTGGTAGCAAACTGCATCAACCGTACCAAAATGTATATGTCGAGGAGACAGGATTTTCACTGTTGCAATGTCAGCTAATTGCATGGGAAAAGCAGGATGATTCTGAAAGGCAGGGATTCTACAGTGTCAATATTAACGATAATGACCCAAGTGATGATACCTGTTGCATCTGTGGAGATGGTGGTGATCTGATCTGTTGTGATGGCTGTCCTTCAACTTTCCACCTGGGCTGCTTAGGCATTGAGGTACATGAAAATAAGTGCTCTATTCATTTGTACAACTTCTGACAATATTAGAAGAGATTTAGAGGAGTGGGAAAAAGAATGTTACTTTAAAGTTTGTATTATATTATGGTTTCTTTTGTTTTGTGTTCAACTTGGTCTGTTGAAAAGATTGCAGAAGGTAGTGGTACAGTTTCTTTTGTAGTTGCCCCATTGAAATTTCTTGAATTTGGTTTTCTGCACCTATTTATTTTCTCTCTCTTTTATATTTCGTGCATCATCACTCTCATCCTCATTTTGTTTGGACAAGTAGTTTTGTTTGCATTGAGTTCCTAACCATTCTTTTTGCAGATGCTACCTGCTGGAGAATGGCACTGTGCAAACTGTTCATGCAGGTTTTGTGGAGTAGTTTTTCCTGCTGTTCGAGAAAGTAGTTTACCTGTTTTTCCATTGCTCACTTGTATGCAGTGCGAGAAAAAATGTGAGCATTTATCTTCATATTTCCAAATTACATGTTCTTTATAATTTTTACATTTTTTAAGTCTTGATAGGGTGCAAGGTATGATTTAAACATCATTGGCTACTCAAATTTTGCAGATCATCAAGATTGTATTCCTGAAGCAGATGCTACCTCTGCTGGTTCCAATTATTCTGAACTTCATTTTGTGGGGAGAGTTGCAGAAAGGTATTTTATGTTGTTGATGTTTATTATCCCAGTCCACTCAGTTCTGGTTATGGTAACCATATTCTCTCAACTCATCTAAGCCGTTTTCCAATTACATGGGTCGGCTACATGAATTTGCTTCTTCCACTCTACTCTATTCAGGACTAAGTCGATGCTCCACATGTAGTTGGGAAAAGGCTTAGATGAGTTGAATTGAGTAGTTGAGTTATTTCTGTTTATATTAGTTTACGTCTACCTCTAACTCTATCATAACTTTATCGTTGTATATGTCCAAACCATCGTAATCGGTTTTCTTTCATTTTATCTTCAATGGGGCTACTTCTATCATTTCTCTTATATGTTTATTTCTAATTCTCTCTTTTAAAGTTTTACCACATATCCATTTTTACATGTGCATTTCTGTTACACTTAATTTATTTACATGTTGTTTTAATATTATCCAACACTTTATTCCATATAGCATAGTTGGCCTAATAGTGATTTTATAAAATTTTTCTTTCAATTTTAATGGGATGCGTCGATCATATAATACTCCCAAAGCACTTCTCCACTTAATCCATTCCGCTTTAATTGTATGATTTACGTCTTCACCTATTTCATCTTCTTGCTGGATAATTGATCCCAAATACTTAAAATTTTTACTTCTTGATATCTCTTGGCTTGCAATCTTCATTGTCTCTTCATTTGTATTTCTACTTCCACTAAAATTATGGTAACTATATTCTTGTATTAATTTTTAAATCACTTCTATAATATCTTGAATGGTACTAGCAGAATTATGGGACTATTTTAACTATTCTATATGTAAGTGCACTAACCTAGGTCTTCTATCTCCTGCATATCTAATTCTATAGCATCCATTCCCAAGTAATTCATTGATATGCAGCATCAAGTTAATGTGGTGTTAGTTGTTGTTTATATCCTAATTAGGATTCCTTTCGCTTAGTGATGGTTTGTTTTCATCCAACATCTTGTACATGACTGAAATGTGATGCTTGCAGTAGTTTATGATGAAATATCAGAGGAACTTCTATTTCAAACATTGAATGCTTTATTGTTTCCTTGATAGAATGGAACTAAGCTTTTAGTATTGTGAATAGCTTGTAAAAATCTGACAAAGTCACCAAGTATTATCATACACCCAGTGAAATCAAGGTTTCAAAGAGCAGCAAATTACTTAGACGGCCAAGATATTAGACAGTACCCAAGAAATATGCTGCTTGGACACGTGCCTGTGTGGCTTGTATTAAAAAAACAATTGAATTCATAATTTTCCTGGCAAAGTAGAAAACCAGAAATAAATCAATAGACAGCCAGAGAAATATGATAAAATTTGTGGATAAGGTGGATGTGGAGGAGGACAGGATCTGCATATCAATGGCTTAACCTTATGTGGGCCATTTGTGTGTGTGCTTTCACGCTATCCATATTTATATGAGCTGCCTAAACCTTATGCGAGCAAACTGGGGGGACTCTTGTGTGTAGGCAGTCACACAGACTGGTTTTTGAGGCTGTGGATGAAATTATGGTGGGATAAAATTTCTGATACTCTCTTTTGGCACCATATGGTGCCCTTAGGATTGTGCAACATCTGAAAATTAATCCTTATTACTTGTAAAATGAAAGCCTACAGCAACTGGTTTGCCGAGTTTGATGCTGCCTTTGTTTTGCACATGTGGATTGGGAAGCACAAGGATTTGTATTATGAAATGATCATGCCATCATGAGACCACTAAATGTAGCTACTCACCTTTTAGTTTTTGCCAAAATGAAATATTTCACACTTGGACCTTCATAGTTAAATCAGTTTATATGACAACAGAGGAGCAACTTGAAAATTTATATAATGGATTTAAGTACTAGTGCATACCAACCTTATCATACCATACCACTAAGGTGGTACAAATATGCACATCATTACAGTATTGTATTGAAATATGTTGCACACCTCTCTTTTGTTTACACTGGCACTGATATGCATACTGTGGGCAGATATAGTGCTGCATCATTACTATTAAGGTTCTGTCTAGGGATGGGGATCAGAACCAGTAATTCAAATGCTTTTTTCTCTATTCAAGGAGTGATTCTAGGGATTTTCCGGCACTTATACCCTTTACAGTATTGCAACAATGCATACTACACACCTCACTTTTGTTGTGCTGGCACTGAGAGGCATGCTGTGGCATTGGTATGGTACTGCACCATGCTAGTAAGGTTTACATTGATGTTTGGTTTCTATATTTATTGTATATGATAAATTCACCTGGGAGTCAACTGATTTTATGCTGGTAATCATGATAGGTCAGCATCTAAAGTTTATGACTGCAAGATAGTAAAATGTTGGTATAGAATAATACTAACTGCTGATTGTTATATTAAATTCGTGACAAACATGTGCTTTGAGTTTGTAGGAAACATGCACTTTTAGTACGGGCCTACAAGCTGCTTATGATTCTTAGTAAATTGTAATCAATAGAATCTAACTTTACTAAGCCTTGTAGCCCATACAATCATCCATATTAGCTTTCCATATGCAAAATATAGGATTTGCAGAAAATCTTTAATTAACATGTTTTTCAAATGTGCTTATTGTGCAAATTATTTCTCCTTGTTGCCAAATATGCATATCAGATTTGTGGTTTCAGGTGTTGGTTCGTTCTAAAAATCTTATTTACTGTTTATTTTTTTTTGGATACGTGATGAGATTTAGATACATTATGTGCTTGTAGAAGTTGTGGTGCAATCACCATACTAGTAACAATGGTAGTTTTATATCTTTCCACTCTTTGCAAGTAATTCACCACTCCATTTTTGAGCAACCTTTGCTTTGTAAATTGTTAAATATGACACCAAATTGTGACAGATGTAAGAGTTTCAAAGTAAAACCAAATTGTAATCTTCTCCAATTATTTTAAATAAGCTTTTCAGCTTTTCATTTGATGTGCATTGCATGTGCATATATGCTAGTTTTGTTGTCAATGAACTTGAAGATTTGTCATGCTTCATGTAAAAAGAGTTCTTGTAATTTGTCACAACCTGTGTAAAATACTTCTCTTTTCTTTTTGTGACATGAGACCTTGGCTGAAGTTATGCATGACCATGGTAACCTGTCTGGTAAATGCACCATTCTCATCTATAGTGAATAAAACCCTATTAATTTTCTTTCTTCCTTTAGAGTCTAGATATTGTTTTAGAGATAACATAACAAATCAAAGTGTATTAATCATTTTTTTAAAAAAAAATAATTTGATTGCACCAAATCAAGTACTAGCTTTCCATTGGATGACAGGATCCATTGCATCAGCCAAATACTCCTTTTACTCAAATCATTCAAAACAAGGTTTGAAAAACTGACCATATTGTAGTACTATACTCCCCCTAATCAGTTGTATTGAGGTATATAGAGGGCATGCACTATGGTATTATAAACCTGGATAAGCTGTGGGTAGATATGGGGGCATACATGAGTAGGTATGGGGGCATGCTGCAGTAAATACTGTATCGAGATGTGACCAGTATGCCTTTGTACCATGGTATTTCAAACCTTGGTCATATACACCAAACATGATTGAATCACAATGATCTACTATTATCCTTTCTGTTGAATTAGTCTATTAATCACCTGTTTCATAAATGCTGAATAATTGATATAAATAAATGAAAATTCAGCTGCAATAAAAGCTAATGCAGACATCACATTGGTTGATGAGATTGCAACCATGTTCAGAAAGCTACAGATACTATTTGATAGGTTACCATCCATGTTTGAGGATCCACTGTTATGTGATTAGAACATGCCATCTTTAATGGGGAAAGTTTTATGGTTAAATGCCATTGTCCAAACTGGTTTGCTATACCTAAGAGTAACAATTGGATATATAAAAAAATAAGTATCATTCTGCCATTTGATGATTTGCACTTTGTTGGCTATGTTTATTCTTGTAATTTTGCAATAGGCAACCATATTCTGCTTGCATTGAAGTTTGATAGAACCATTCTTCTCTACAGTGAAACTACCTTTGCACTATAAGGGTCATTTTGATGACACCATAGCTCTCGCTTTATTGCTACAGGTGTATAAACAATTGCACCAGATTCTTGGGGTCAAGAATGATTTGGAAGCAGGATTCTCATGGTGTATTATTCATCGTTTTGATGAGGATGCTCCTGAATTTAAATGTGCGCTACCCCAGTGGGCTGAATGCAACTCCAAGATTGCTGTTGCTCTTGCAGTTATGGATGAGTGCTTCGTACCCATTATAGATCAGCGAAGTGGCATCAACCTTATCCATAATGTTGTGTATAATTGTGGGTAAGCATTTGTTGCACTTTTAAAAAGCACATATTTGACCAAAGCAGTTCAGTGTATGTTATATATGTTTGTTACCAAACTAGACTAATGCATTTTCCTAACATTGCTTTTTGTCTTACAATATTTTTATCTTCTCAAGATGTCAAAATAGTTTGTTGTAGCTTATTTTGATTACTTTTAGCTACTTCTGAACAATATTCTTATTATGCGTTGTATTTTTATATTTGCTTTCTTGTTTATTTTGAAACTTTTGGAGGTTTTGTTCTATAGTTACTTTTATGCCTTCTTTATCATATAGTTGTTGAAGACTTGCCATCTTTTATTTCCTGAGATATTTGTCTCTTTATCAAGGTTTTAAATACTGGTGCCAAACTTTGCACCTTTCTCCATTAGAATGATATGTTTATCGGCACCGACAGTATATACTGAAATTGACAGAGCATCAAAAAAAGTGGAAAACTATCAGCACTGACTAATACAGTCGGTATAATACTGATGGCATTTACTGGTACAGACTGATATGGCCAATATGTACTGCTACAGATGGCCTTGGCTTTCCAACACTAGTACCAGTGCTAGTTTCATGTTGAAATGGCAGGGTATTGACAGTATTATTTGTGTCAGCAGTTTTTGATTCCATGTTCTTTACAATTTCTTTCTTGAGATGTTAAAGTGAGATTTAAGTCGTGCAAGATGTTACATGTAGTTAGGGGTGCATCTTGGTCTGGATCCATTTACTGGACTTGACCCAACCTAGACCTGACTCATTGGGTTCGCAGGTTGGGTACAGGACAGCCAACATTGACCCACCAAGAAGTCTGATCCACAATAGAGTATATCAATGCATATTAGCAGACCAGTGTGCCCTGACAGCTTTTCAAATTTTTTAAAGTTGACTTTTGTTATGTATTGTTAATATCATTGATTTAAATCTTGGTGGGATAGGGACTAAGACAAGTGAGATGTTTCATCCTAGAGAGATTTTGGGATTGATCTTGTTTGTCTTGTCTCATATTGTTTTGACCATAATACATTATAGTATTAATTTTAAATAAATCTAATTTATTATAAAGATATAACTTTTAAAGTTCAATTGTGTTTAAAAATCAAATAAAACACTAAAGCTTTTTAAATAAATTTTTTAAAAGAAAAAAGTAGCTCAAGAAGGTATTGGGACATCTGATCAGGTCAAAGATCGAGATAAGACGAGACACGGGGTGTATCATTCTGTAGAAAACTTGAACATATCTGTCCCATGAGATTTAAAGCCATGGTTGATATTAGTGTTGTACTGATACCATGCTGTTTTGAAAGAAAGAGATATAGTTATTCATAAGGTATTTAAATTCTTGGTCCATCCAAATCTCGGCATTATGTTGTCGTCGCAGTTTGGTAGCAGGCCTCACTCCTTTTTCCCTTTTTCTATCTTTTTTGAAGTTCAAGTCTCAATTATTGTCTAAAAAGTCTTTGCTGGTAAAACAGGAATATTTCCATTTCATTTGGGTTCAATCAACCCATTGACATCCCTTCATGCTATTTGGGCTATTTAGGTGAAGAGTAAGCACATGATGTCACAAATGATTTGGGAAATGATAATGGATAGGTCCTAATGAGAAAATGGTAAATTTTGTTGATTTGTGCCGTATGGTTTCCTATCTTGTTTTAGGCTAAAGAAGATGGCCTAGAGTTAGAGCATTAGGATGGTTGAATTGAATTAACAAAGTCTTGACAAAATTTTCACTTATTGATTTGTTTAAGAAAATACAACCTCTTTAAGCTTGGGAGATTTTATTGCATTGTTAATCAGACACTTCAATTTTCAGGATTTCTAGACATTTGGATATGGCATGATTATAGTATTAATTCAACATTTTCATGATTTCTGGATTGATATTTTTGGGACATTTGGACATGAGATGACAACACTACATTTCTTGGCACCAAAAATATGAAATTCCATGCTTAATTTTAGCTAGAAGTTTTGGCACTTGTTTGAATATATAGTTAAAAGACATATTAATATAAGATTTAATACTTAAACTATTTCAAATATCAAACTATGCTAGCTTAAAATTTACGTACTTCAAGTAGAGTGTAACAACTTTTTCTTCATTTATATTATTTGTTTTGAAATTTGAGATTTTGGACGAAAAGCATTATTTATTGGTCGATAGTTTTAGTCCTTGCTCATTAATATAATTTTTTGTTTATATTTATGTCTTGCTCTTGTAGAATTTTTAAGAATTCAAGTAATTGAAACTGTGCACCTATCATCCATCCTTAGTGTCAAGGAACCTGCATGGCAGGTGAGCTGGTGATGAATTTAATTTCCTATTACTCATGATTGTTATAGCAATTAACTAACAATGTAGAAAATAATGTTTTGCAACTCATGTTGCAAAAGGAGGTTGTATGTCATCTTAATGACATAATGAAATCTAACTTTATGACCTTATAATTAAGGTTCACTCCTTACTGGTTCATTATTGGTTTGGTATGGTATGGGTCAGAATGGTATGCACCCTGTATTGAGACATGGTGTCATTCTTTTTTTACTCTTAATAACTTGGAACTGGGTGATTCAGGCCAGTATTGGATGGTCTGGGTCGGCCTCATCCCAATCATTCATTGGCCAGACTAGGGTGACCCATCAATGTTGCAATGGAAAGAAAAGGATAAGAGAGGAAAGAGAGAATAGAGAGATAAAAGGGAAGAGAGAGAGAGAAGAGAGAGAGAGAGAGAAAATAGGGGAGCAAGGAATCCACTCCTTTACTTTTCAAACAGGGAAAGGAGTGGTGTTATAGCAGTGGTGATAGCACCATCAGTGGTTGGACTAGTGGTTGACTACGACAGGTGTGTGTGACAGCCAATATCAAAGGGAAACAATGAAATTGAAGCATGGGAGAGAAAAAACCAACCTAAATTGAGAGATCGGATGTTATTGATGGGTGGTTGGTGGTCTTGGCAATTGATTGGCCTCATCCCAATCATTCATTGGCTAGACCTGGGTGAGCCATCAATGTAGCTGGAAAGAAAAGGTCGGTGGCTGAAGTGCAACAGGGATCAAAAGGGAGTAGGGTTGATTACCCATCCGGTAGCTAGATCAACGGTTGACCTGTTTGCATGGCAGTTAGGGTTCTGTACTTGACCATTGATGGTGAGATGGGGGGGCTCGCTAGAGTGGGGAAAAGACACCCCTTTGATCGAATAAGGTTGGCACCTCCAAAATAGGTGAGGTGCTAGACTTTTGATTGCTGGCAACTGTGTTAAAGTCTGGCCAGCAGTGATAGCAGAACTCGAGACTGAGGGGAAAAAGGGATGGAGGAATTTGTACCTTGTCTCCAGTGAGGTCTCAATGGCAGCACAAGGGTATTCATCGGCCACATGAAGAGAATAATGATGATTGTTGATGGTTTCTGAAGAGTAGAGAGGGGTGCCATAAATAAATGGAATCCCTAAGCTTCCTCCCATGTTCTGATGATCATCTGGACTTTGACTTTCATTAGGAGTTGATGGGGAGTCCAATTGTGATCAGGACTCTCCTGAGCACCTCTTATGTGCTCCACACGCTTGGCTTCTACCAGTTTAATTTTTTTTTTTTTTTTTTTGCTGATGTCTTGACTTAGTTGAAATGGGGATCATAGTGCCGAGTTGATGCAATTTCTTTTGGTCTGAATCCAAACCAGTCAAATGGATCAGGCCCTGATACATATTAGGCCTGCCAAAAGGGCAAGGCCTCACACTAGCCAAATAAGTACCAGGCCAATAGAACTGGACCCTGGCTGACTGCAATAGAGCCAGAAAGCATGAAACACCACATTTTTTATTTGATTGTAAAAAGGAATTTTCTCTGTGCATGTTCATTAAATAATCATTAAATATATAACCACATCATAGCTGTTTTTTTTTTCCCTCATCCTGAAGTTAATGAATTTACTCTCTTTGGAGTCACTAGAAATTGTTCTGTGCTACTCGCATATATCTTTTGCAATTCAATACTGTTAATATGTAATGACACCCTTAATCACTTGCTTCTGTAGGTCAAATTTCAATCGGCTCAACTATAGTGGCTTCTATACTTTTATTTTGGAGCGAGGGGATGAAATAATTGCTGCAGCATCTATCAGGTTGGTAACTTTTTGTATGTATGTTAGTTTGATGCTGAAGATATCTTGATGGTAAAACACATTAAGATTGGTTTGAGGTCTTCTGGGCTTATAAAATCATTGACAAGTGAAATGAAAAGCTTATGTGAATGGTTTTGTGCTCAAAATTCTTTAGTACAGTGTTGATTTCAGAAGTGAAGTATTGGTACAAATAATAAGCCTTTCCCACGCATCTGGTCTGGTTCTGAAATGTAATTTTGATGTCATTTAGGGAAGGGCTTTTATTCCTCTCATTATATGATTCATTCAGAGGACATTAATGAATGTTGAGTTTGCTTAACTAAGATCATACCTTAATGTGAATTCTGCTTTAGTCAATGCTTAAAGCTATTCCCTGGATGTGCTGTTTCCTTAAATGTTGAGTTTAATTTATCATGTTTTTCATTATTTATCTGATTCTCTATTTCTTTTTTCTTGTGTCAAAATAGAATACATGGAACCAGGCTGGCAGAAATGCCTTTTATTGGGACAAGAAATATGTATAGACGACAAGGGATGTGCCGTCGACTTCTAAATGGAATTGAAACAGTACGTGACCTTGATTTTAGTGTCATTTTCCAAGCAAAGAAGTGTGGTCAATATATTTTGTTTTCATTTTGGTCAATGCACTTGTTATTTCCTTTTGTGTATCACTAAATTGATAATAGTTATCATCATTGTAGTGGTTGGATACCCATTGGATTTTTCCTATTGAATTTTATTGAGTTATTAATGAAGAGTTGGACATGATCCTATGTTTATTTTCATATAATTGTTTTTCAAAGATGATTCACTTAATAGAAATATTATGAGTTCCAGCCACACCAGGAAGTTTAGGGAAATACCATACCAATCGAGTGTCCAGACTTAAATCATGGTAATAGTGCGGTGCTAAATGTAGAAGTGTACAATGTGTTGGTGCAGGGTTCTACCATATTTTATTAGTATGGTACTAGTACAAAGCCCAATTTCTAGTCTTAAAACATTGCTTTAAAGTATGTGTGAAGGCATTTGATGTGTATATGGCTGGTTATTTTTTTAAGGTGTTATTGTCTTATTGTGGAATTTTATTCCATATATATCTTGTTGCATTGAGACATAATTGTGCTATGCCATTTTGGAGAGTTTATGGCTAATTTAGGAACAAATTTCATTTTTTGTACTGCTTATCATTTGGAAAAAATGATTGAAATAAAGTAGCCCTTCATGACTTTGGTATTGATGTTCTAATTTCAAGCTAGTATTTTAACAAATGCTTTAGGTTGCAAATGGATCGGGTTGGATTGGGTCATGCTTGATCTTGACCCAACCCTTTTTAAATTCAAGCTATAATTTTTGACTTAAACCTAACCCATTTTTTGATCATGTTAAGTTGGTCGGGTCTATGGAAAGATAACTTGGATCCAACCTGAAAGTTTCGGGTTCAAGTTGGGATAAGGTGTAGTCGGGTTTGCATTTGATTATTATTTTATAGCTAAATCTAGTCTTGATAAGTAAATATAGAGTTAGCAACAAATTTAAATAAGACTATAAAGATCCAACTTAAATTTAAATTTTTGTTCAAATGCTTTTAATTCCATCCCAAGTAATTGATCATTCTTAAGATTATGACTTTTAAAATATATATTGATGTACTTAAAGGCATTATAAATAAGAATGCACAAAAATAATTAATGAAACATAAATAATTAGACTCGAATAAGTGAAAATAAATGAGAGGTGATGTAGTTGTTAAGATAAAAGAGGAATTACTTTAAATGAGCGCTTATTCAATGGATTAGCAAAGATAATTGAAGGAAATGAGGTTTTTATAATTCAAGTTATGGGACAGGTAGAATCGCATTTGGGTTGAGTTGGGTCCCTTTTTTTTATTGTCTCAAATTAGACTTGGATAATATATGGGTTGGATGGGGTTGAGTCAAGTTAAAAATACAAAATCTAGATGCGATCGAGAGTTTAAATTGGGTTCAATTTTTGAACCCAACACAACGCATGGGTCTTTAAATATAGATCAGGTCATGTCTAATCATGTTGGGATCAGGTTGTTGGGATGAAGTTGCACGGTTTCCATGAGGACATCTACAAGATCGTTGCTTTGAGCGGTCAAGGGTGTGGTGTCAACTTTGGAAGGGGCAATGATTAATTTGGTAAGGCACTTGTAGGGGGTTGCCTATGTAAGATAATGTTTTGGATTCAAAAGCGTTGCTAAAAGATATCTCATTTTTTTCTTATTTTCTTTTATAAATTTATGTTTGACTTCATCTTTCGTCATCTTTTCTTCTAGAAATTTCCTGAGTCTGCTGATTATTAACCTGTTGGAGTAATGGACTAGATGAGTTGAGTTAAGTTGAGTTGAGTAATGGACTAGGGCTTGCAAGTTGCAAATGTGAGGATGGTATTAAGATCGGCCATTTTGAGTCTTGTGTGCGAATTGGTGAATTGTAGGAAAAAGTAGAATCAATTCTTAGCATGTGATCGTGTTAGGGATTCAACAGGGCTTCGAAGAGAGAATGTTTTAGTTACCAAATATCTCGAATCCATGCGATGACCTATATCTAAGATTATCCCTTATTTGATAAACTTGTTAAATTCAAATATACATGATTACATCTTAGTAGCCTAGCATACTTGGAGGATTTCAAAATTTGTGTTTTGGACAATCTTATTTTCCATTTGTCATTATCAGATATTTCCTCTAGTCTGATTCAGTCCTTGCAGTGCCATGATGCTGTAGGATGTCTTTCAGGATCTTCTTTGTGGGGGCTTCAAATTCATGTGTACTCTTTACCTTCTTGACAGTGCTTGCAGTCAATTATTTTCTTCTTTTTTTTTTTTAAATATCTATTCCGCATCTCCCCATGTAGTTGGGAAAAGGCTTAGGTGAGTTGAGTATCTATTCCGCATCTCTTTCAAGTGATATGAGTTTCTATGAAATTAGTTGTGCTTCAAATTCGCTTTGCTTATATCTCTGATTTTTCCAAAATGTTCACTTCTTTTGGAAGTAAGCTTTGCTTATCCATTTTTCAGGCACTCTGCTCTCTCAATGTTGAAAAACTGATAATACCTGCTATATCTGAAATGAAAGACACGTGGACTACTGTTTTTGGCTTTAAGCCCCTTGAGATTCCACATGAGCGAGAAGCAAAGTCCATTAACATGTTGGTATTCCCTGGTACTGGTCTGTTGCAAAAGCCATTATTGAAAAAGCATTCAGATGAACAATGTAGAACTGCTTATATAGCTGACAAGATTGAATCTGATACAAGACATCATCAGATGCTTGAGGTAGCAAATGAATCTCCTGCGCTCTCTGTTCTTGAGAACAACTTCCCTGGTTCTAATGTCGGCCATTGTGAACATCAAGTGAAAGATGTAGGAACTAGCTCCCCTTATTTTATTGGTTGTATAGACTCCACTTCTAAGGTGTCACCTGAATCTTCCAATGCTAATGGTTCTGAAGTTCAAACTCCAAAATGCAAATCTTCAGAGGCCACTGATGATGTGGACTTGCATGTTCATCCTGATTCTGTCTATCAAGATGATCCCGTGGGTGAAGCTCAATCTCAGGAAAATTTTTTAATTGAACCCAACACTGTCTTACTCTGTAAGGGCACTGTGGATGATAATCATGAAGCAAACACTTTAGTGCAAAATACTGAAGTGAAATGCATGTCTCCATGCAGTACACCATGCACTTTGGAAGAATCTGGAGAAAATACTGCACCTAGCAATCCTGCCATTGATGGTAATCTGTTGCAGCATAATGTTGAGGCTCGTTTCATATCTTCAGATACTGTTGCTTCAACATTGCAAGAATCTATGAGGAATAATCTGCAAATTCCAGTCCACTCCATGAGGTCTAGTTCAGATCCTACTCATCACTACATATCTGAGGTGACATGCAAATCTAAATCTTCATTGTCAGTGGTGAATAATTTTCAAGAATCTAGTGGGATTATTTCGCATGGCAATCGTGATGTTGAAGAACCAGTTCCTACTTCTGAACAAAATGGGGAGGCTTTTGATGAAAGCTCTCGATGCTGTAACTCTAGAGATTTTGATGGAACCATAGTTCCTGTGGCAAAGGGGCGTCTTCAGATTTCTGTAAAGCCTGATACTCATGCTATTAATGGGGATACAGTGCCCAGAATTGGTGAGGGAAAAACTGACTTTGCAGCTGTTGAAGGTAAGCCCTATGCAAATGATGAGGATTCTGAGCCATGTGCTAATGAGAATGCTGGAAGACCTTGAATATTCTTGCTGGAAAAGAAAACGATACATCTCCTAAGATTGGTGCTACTTATGATTATGATATGATCTCCAAGCCTCTCTCTTTTACTAATGACAATAGCGTTCAAGTTTCTGACGAGAGATTTGCTCTGCAGAATTCCGAGTTGCTTGACAAACCAATTGAATGCAATAATTTGGCTCATCATGTTGACACTGGTAACCTTCATCATGAAAATCGTGACTCTCTTAAAACCTTGCATTTATCTTCTGTTTCTGATTATGTTTCTTCTAATGGTGAGGGCATGCTGAAAAACTGCCAGGAAACAAACTCAGCTTCTTTTGAACAAAATCCTTGTGGTTTGGGTGAAAAGTCTGTGCAACATCAGATGTCGGCCAAAACTGATGAAATTAAGGGTGCTTCTTGTGAACCAAACTTCTTATCTTGTGGTGGTAAGAGTTCTGCGATATCAGGTACATCCCAATATACTGCTGTGGCTTGCTCTTTGACACCAGCTAGGATTCATATTGTTCAGCCTGATTTAAGAAGTGAGAGAGCTGTTGATGTTCCATCTGAGCCTGATCAAGTTTGTCATGAAGTTGCAAATGATACAAATATTCTAAAAGATGAGTTATCTCCTGTCAGGGCCGTTCATGGATGTGGCCCAAGCTCTGTTCACTGTGCTTCAGAGGCAGTAACAAGGTTAGACAATGGCTCCGACTCTTAACAATGGATCTGCTGGAGTGAACATTTTATAGGGTAATTTCAAAATTTGACTGTTGACCATATAATCTTATATGATGCAACTGTTTGCCAGTGGTTTGACACCTTTGAGGGTGAGATCTATGAGGTGGTTAATGGACCCAAGCAGGGCAGTTGTCTTGTTTCAGGCCATGATTCTGCAAACTAATGTTACTAGTGATGGTTTATGTGATCTTTGGTTTACTTTATTTAGCAGTTAGAAATGAGCTTTATAGTAGTAGCATATTCTAAGAATGGATGGCTCATTGAAGATAAACATTTTGTGGCATCCAATAGCATTATTCACCTCAGTGATGATCAAGTTTCTACTATAGTTCATTTGCCGTTGCTTCTGAAACATCTTCAGTGGAGATACTTGTGCTTGTTTTCCATTGTGAGGTAAACTTTTTTTTTTTTTTGGTAAGGCACTAAATTTTATGGTTATATGTTGACTGATGTTATGATGAATCTATACATTGTTAGCTATAATCTAGATTGAAGTGGATTGTTTAGAATCCTTTTATTCTGCTGTATATCCATTAATTTCTTCCAATATTGTCATATATAATATCTACGGTGGGATGAATTTGATCGTGCTAATTGTCCAAGGAATGCGTGTACTTTTGGCTGCTAAATAGTTTTAGTCTTGGGCAGCCTTTCGTGGACTTGGACACTGGAGTTGGATTCAGACATTTATCCAGGTGTGCAATCCAGCAACAAAAAAGGGGGGAAAAGATGGAGAATTGTAGAAAATTAAATTTTAACCCAATAATATATTTTTGGAGCATTATATAAGGAAATTATGAAAAAGATATTAAGTATATGTGTTTCTTAACCAAACTTTGACTAAGGCAAGGTGCTGAGCTGGCCCTTTGCTGCATCTTATGGCTTAGGCATGCATTTAACAACATGGATGAAAGATGCATTGGGAAGCGAACAAGGAATGTAACAGAATAACTGTCATTTGGATTGCTTACCAATAACGCATCTCTTGTAGGTGCATTTTTTGAGAGCCTCATGACTTCGAAATGTCGATACCAATGTTTGTAGTCTTGGTACCAAATCTCATATCAATATTAACTGGCATATCCTGTACTAAGTATTGGTATGGTACATATCTTGGTAAAGGCATTTAGTATGGAGTATGTACCAAGTCTCAATATCTTATTGGTATAGTACCGTACACCCCATACTGAGCAGTATGGTCCTATACATGCAGTACCTTTAGGTCACCTACTTGAAGACACCTTGTATTCACAAAGGCAAGGTGTTTAGTTGGTGCCTTGCTGCATCTTCCACCTTAGGTTTGCCTTTAACCACATGGCTGAAAGATGCATTAAATGAACAAAGAATCTAACCAAACAGCTAGTTAATGCCAGAAGCTAAATGTAGGCCCTTAGAAAATATAAAAGAAACTTCAAGTCTTCAACTACTAAGCAAAAAAGAGTTGTTGTTGCCAAAGCACGTCTTCTAGACGCCGGGTGACAAAGAAACTCCTGGTCTCGCCTTTTCGATGGAAATCCTGCAAGAAAGTCCCCTGTGACCGGTGGGCTCCAGCGGGGACCTCCGACGGTCAAGTTAGTGCTTTGGAAAACAATAGTAAATTGCAGGCAGGAAAAAACCTATCTCTTGCTTGCCCTTGTGTTTTCTTTTCTCTCCCTTTTATACCTATTCCAAAGTCCCCTTTTTGCTGCTTTCGGGAAGTGGCGGCCGTACAGGCGGATAGTGGGTCTGGCCACGTTCGAAACATCCCATCATTTGTAATCGTTGGGAGTTAGTGGGCCACGTGGCGGTTGCAAAAAGCTAGTGGGCAATGTGGCGGTTGCAGAAAGCTAGTGGGCCGCGTGGAGGGAAACCCTGGAGGTCCGAGGCCGAGGGGAACCCTGGAGTCCGAGGCCGAGGGGAACTCCGAAGGTTCGAGTCTGAGGAGGACCCTGGAGGTCCGAGTCCGGGGACCCTGAAGGTCCGAGGCCGAGGGGAACCCTGGAGGTCCGAGGCCGAGGGGAATCCTGGAGTCCGAGGCCGAGGGGAACTCCGAAGGTCCGAGTCTGAGGGGGATCCTGGAGGTCCGAGGCCGAGAGGAACCCTGGAGGTCCGAGGCCGGGGGGGAACTCTTCGTCAGGTTCGAGGCCGAGGGGAATCCTGGAGTTCGAGGCCGAGGGGAACTCCGAAGGTCCGAGTCCGAGGGGGACCCTGAAGGTCAAGGCTGAGGGGAACTCCAAAGGTCGAGGCCGAGGGAAACCCTGGAGGTCCGAGGCCGGGGGGGGGGGGAACTCTTCGTCAGGTCCTTATCTCGTTAGCTTTAATGGGGCTTGATCAGCCACATCAGATGCTCCCTCGTCCCTGAGGTGGTGCGGGTTCACTTTCCGCCCATCGAAAGGGGCATGAGTTCGACCAGCGGCTGATCCAGCCTGATCACCAATCGCAAAGGGGCGCGTGTCCATGGGGCGCGAGGACTCATTAGTGCCAGTGGCATGGGACGTTGTAGCATCATCGCTCCTATTGATCTGTGCAGTTGGATGTGGGGGGATCCTTCTCGAAAAGGCAACGACCATCATCTCCATCATTAGGCTAACGTTATCAATATCCCGCTATCAGCGCTAAACGATTGCCGAGGCGTTCCTTCCAGCAGGAGTGTGCGCATGGCAGGATGGCTTGGGCAGGACGGCTTGAGGGGAGCTATAATAAGGGGGAACACTCCAAATCTGATGCCTCAATACTCCCAGAATCTTCCTCTCCCTGAGCTTCCTCTGTCCGGTGCCTGCCGTCCTCCCTGCCATTTTTTCCCCGTTAGCCAGATCAGTCCTTCTCCCATGTCCTCTTCGCCTTCTTGGTCCTCTTCTGCTCTCCCCGAGGGCTATTTTCCTTCCCTGCACATGCAGGATTCTCCATCTCCCATCCCCTCCTGGTGCTCTTCCTCCGAGGACCAGGTTCCTCTGTCCCAGCAGCGGGTTTCCGATCGGGCACCCACCAGGATCTGTCCGGTCGCCGCTAGGACCCGTAGAGCCACTTTAGAATCTTCCGACAGGGTTGTCTCCACAGTGACCGGCCAGGAGCTGACCAGAATTAGAGCCATTTATAGGATCCCCGATAGCATCCGATTGTCTCCCCTACCCCGGACGATAGAGTGATCTCCTCCCATCTCGGAAGGGTTGCTATGTACGAGGCCTTTCTCAAGGTGGTCTCCGTTGCCCCTTCATCCTTTGATCGCTAACCTCCTAGACTTCTATTCTCTAACACCATCACAATTGGTTCCAAATTCCGATGAACCATATGCTCTTTCTTTGTTCTGTGCCGCCTCCAGGGGTTAGAGCCTAAGGTTTCCCTTTTCCGTAGCTTTTATAACCTCCGTCAGCAATCAGGTTGGTGGGTATTCCAACCTCGGCCCAATCGAGCCTTGAAGTTTAGCCTTCCTACCTCGGTCAAAGGGTGGAAGACCCGATTCTTTTTCGTCGACCTTGAAAGGGGGAGGTCGAGTTGGGGGGACCCAAATGTAGGGCCGAACCAAGATCACCTGGTAACTCAGAGGGACAAGGAGGCCTTCGGTATGTTGCAGGCGGCCGATATACCCCGATGTAACCAGCTTCTGACGGAGGATAAACCTTCAGTTTGCGGGCCTCCTTCCGAGCGGCGGTGAGCAACCTCAGAAGCTCTTCTCACTGCCCTCCTTTCATTTTTCCTCTTTTTTTTTGATCGACTTTGATTTGTGCAGCTATGAAGCTACCGGTCCGCATGGTGAGGAGGGTGGCGGTTAAGAAGAAGAAGATTATTGGTAACGTCGAGCCGTCGAGGAAGAGGCCTGGGTCTCCAACCCCTTCCCGGTCTCCGACTCGATCTCCGACCTCGGCCCCATTGATTGCCGACCCCGAGAGCATCAGGAATAACCTCTGGGGGGCCAAGAGCCGATCCTCCCAGTCAATCTTACCGTCGACACGCCTCCGAAGGGCCTAGAACCGAAGCCACCCCCCCCCCCCCCCGGCTGAGGAGCCAATTTTACCTGATGCGGGGCCATTCTACCTCGAGGCCGAGCCGAGCCGACCCCGGAGGGAGTTCCACTCGCGGCCCAGGCTGAGCAAGACCAGGCGACGACAGGTCTGCAGGCCGAGGAGGCGATGTCGGCCTTCGATGTGGCCCCAACAGTGTTTAACCGGGCCGGGACCGACGGGGAGGATGAGCCCGAGGCTCTCCCCTCCCGACCGTCGCTGATGAACCAGGGGCTGGTGGCCAAGCGACTGGTGACCCAGATTTGCCGCCCCGAATTCCAAAGAGAGCTCCACCGCCAAGGGGTCGCGTCATTCTTCCAGGATGTCTTCTCAGCCCAACTATGGGTAAGTGTTATTGTTTTTTTTTACGCACCGCCCTTGCCCCTTTCCGATTGTCTGCTGATGACAATCCTCTAATGCAGACGGCAAACTCCATAGTGGCGTTGAGAGACATGCTCGCTCGGGGCGAGGAAGCGCTTTGCCAGTCCCAGCGGGAGGCTGCTGAAGTTTGGGCCTGGGCAGAGAGGGCCGAGGGGGCCCTGGCAATAGCCCGAGTCGAGCGGGCCGAGGAGCTCGATGGGGTCAAGCATCAGGCCGAGGCCGAGCTCGAGCGCCTAAGGAAACGGCTAGAGGTCGCCGAGACGACCATCAGCGCTCAGGACCTGCGCATCCAGTCCCTTGGCGTCGAAGTGGAGGCAACAGAGAAGTGGGCCTCCAATGCCGAGGAGATCGCTCGAGAGTCAGACGCCCGGGCGGCAGGGATGGAAGAAACCGTCCGTAGGGCGGAGGAGAAGGCCAGGATCGCCGAGGAGATGGCCGTGGCAGCCGAGGGGAAGATAGCTGTGGCTGAGGGAAAAGCTGCCGCCAATGAAGAGAAGGCAGCTAAGGCGGTGGACGAATTCCGAAAGAGCACGACCTTTGCAGAAGAATTGGCCGAAGCTTCCTCCGACGCCTATCTCCTCGGCTTTTGGAACGACAAGGAGAAGGTCGGCCGAGTCCACGGCCTCTCAGGCCTCAACAATCTCAAGCCGGACGAAATGTCGGAGGAGTCGATAGCATCTCCAAGGCCGACCGGCGATGGACCGACCGAGGCCTGAGCATACATGCTCCCCCCCTTCTATTTTTTTTTTGTTTCTGTACTGAAGTCCGACCGAAGTCGGCATTTTGTAAACCTTTTCAATAGAGCAATGAAAAGTAGGGATTTTGACAAAGTGTTGAACCTCGTGTCATTTACTGCATGCTTAGTTCCGCTGAGACGTTGCCTTCGCGAGATCAAGTGAATTAGAAACGAGCTCGGCCCGGGGTTGAAGTAACAACTCAGGGCCATACTGAGGCTGAACCTTGGGGCCAAGTTAACGCCGAGCTTCAAAGGCCTGACCGGGCACAAACCTCGGATGCCAATGGTACATCGGGCTAGGAGCGCCGAGCTCGGGCTTGAGTGCCGATGGTACATCGGTCTTGAAGTGCCAAGCCAAGCTTGAGGTGCCGAGCTGAGCTCGGGCTTGAGTGTTGATGCTACATCGGTCTTGAAGTGCCGAGCCGACTTTGGGCTTGAGTATCGAGGGTACATCGGTCTTGAGGTGTTGAGTTGACCTTGGGCTTCAGTGCCGATGGTACATCGGGCTTGAGTGCCGAGCTCGGGCTTGAGTGCCGATAGTACATCGGTCTTGAGGTGTCGACCGAGCTCGAGCTTGAGTGCTGATGGTACATCGGTCTTGAGGTGTCGAGCCGATCCTGGGCTTGAGTGTCGATGGTACATTGGTTTTGAGGTGTCGAGCTTGGGCTTGAGTACCAATGGTATATCGGTCTTGAGGTGCAGAGCCGAGCTCGGGCTTGAGTGCCGATGGTACATCGGTCTTGAGGTGCCGAGCCGAGCTCGGGCTTGAGCTAGAAGGACAAGTCACTCGAATACTTTTTCATTAAAGAAACATGAGATATACAAACTTCTTTATTTCAATAAGGCAGGAGCGAAGTATTCAACCTAAGATCATCCAATCGTGTACATTATTGGTAGTATCGGTGGAGGTTGTCCACATTCCAAGTGAGGAAGAAGCTTCCTATCGAGACTTTCGATTCGGTACGCTCCACGATGAAGGGCCTCGGTTACTCGGTAGGGGCCTTCCCAATTTGAGGACAACTTGCCTCCCTCCGGTGATCTCAAAACCTCGG
The DNA here is from genome assembly GCA_900491605.1 of Calamus simplicifolius. NCBI lineage: Eukaryota > Viridiplantae > Streptophyta > Magnoliopsida > Arecales > Arecaceae > Calamus > Calamus simplicifolius. The sequence goes on along the minus strand of UESW01000040.1, from coordinate 63,789 downwards.
CTCTCCTGAGGACCAAGTCTCCTGGCAAGAAGGCTTTGGGACGGACACGTGCGTTGTAATATCTGGCGGCTCTCTGGCAGTAAACTGCTATTCTGTGGCGTGCTAGGTCACGCGCTTCTTCGACCAGGTCTAGGTTGGCTCGCAGCTGAGTCGAGTTTTCCTCCTTGTCATACGACTCTACCTGCGGGCTCGGGAGGCCAATCTTCACTGGGATGACGGCCTCAGAGCCGAACATAAGGCTAAAGGGGGTCTCTCCGGTGGGAACATGCGGCGTAGTGTGGTAGGCCCATAGTACATTGGGAAGCTCCTCCACCCATCTTTCTTTGAAGTCATCCAATCGTGTCCTTAGCCCTTGAAGAATGGTGCGATTGGTTACCTCGGTCGCTCCGTTAGTTTGGGGATGGCTAACTGAGGTGAATCGCTGGTGGATGCCCAGCTCAGCACAGAACTCTTGAAAGGGGCATTGTTGAATTGCCGGCCATTATCGGTGACAAGAGTGTGAGGTAGCCTGAAGTGGTAGATGATGGACTTCCAAAAGAAGGTCCTGACCTTATGCTCGGTAATCTTTGCCAGCGCCTCAGCCTCCATCCACTTGGTGAAATGGTCGATAGTGACAAGCAAAAATTTTTACTTGGCAGAGGCCGGGGGAAACGGTCCTAATATATCTATCCCCCACTGAGCAAAGGGCCACGGAGCCAACAAGGGACTCAGCTGGGTAGTCGGCCGTTGTTGAATGTTGGCGTCCCGCTGGCAATGTCACATCTCCGCACCAGCTCGGCCGCATCCTCCCTCATAGTGGGCCAATAATATTCCTGTCGCAAGGCCTTGTACGCCAGTGTCCTGCCCGTCAAGTGGTTCCCGCAAATACCCTCGTGGATCTCACGCAGGATGTAATTGACATCTGCCGAAGTGGCACACCGAAGGAGTGGGTAGGAGAAGGACCTTCGATTCAGGCGCCCGTCTAATATCAGAAACTTGGGGGCTCGTCTCTAAATCAGCTTGGCTTCCGCGGGATTATCAAGGAGAGTGCTGTTGGTGAGATATCGAACGTAAGCCTCCATCCACGAAGGCTCTCGGCCGATCGATAAGGCCTCCTCGGCAGCTTCGATGCTCGAAGCTTCTAGATGCTCCACGTACATTTTTCCCAGGGCCCTGTCGGCCGAGGTGGCCAATCGGTATACCGCGTCGGCTCTGGCATTCTCGTCCTAGGGATATAACTAACATTGAATTGAGTGAATGATGAGGACATTGGACCTTACCCAAGTAGCGAGACATAGCTGGATCTCGGGCCTCGTATTCCCCAACGACCTACCCGAAAATGAGCTGGGAGTCGGTGAAAGCTCGGAGGCGCTCCACTCTAAACTCTTTGGCCAGTCTCATGCTTGCCAGCAAGGCTTCATACTCCGCTTGGTTGTTGTTCACGGAAAAAAGGAACCGTAGGGCGTATTCCACCGTTTCTCCCTCTGGACTAGCTAGGACGAGGCCAGCTCCACTTCCCTGAGAATTCGAAGCACCGTCGACATGAAGGACCCAGTCCCGCCCCTCGACCTCGGCCATTGCGTTTGAAGGGGCCGAGTGGAGCTCTTCGGGTGGTTCCTTTGTTCAGGTGCACTCAACCAGAAAGTCCGCAAGGACTTGGGACTTCGTGGCCGACCTCGGTTGAAAAGACAGATTGAATTCTCCCAACTTAATCGCTCATTTCGCCAGTCGGCCTGAGGTGTCGGGCCGGGATAGAATTGCTCTGAGTGGTTGGTCTGTGAGCACCACGATCGAATGTGCTTGAAAGTAGGGCCTAAGGCGCTGAGCAGAGACGATTAGCGCAAAAATAATCTTTTCGGTGCGAGAGTACCTGGTCTCTGCATCATGAAGCACCTTGCTGATATAGTAGACGGGCTTCTGAGTCCCGTTGGTGTCGGTGCGGATGAGCACGGAGCTAACAGCCTCGGCCGAGGCCGTAAGGTAGAGGAAGAGCTCTTCTCCATTCCTTGGCTTGGACAGCAGCGGTGGGATGGACAGGAATTCCCTTAGCCCCTCGAAGGCTTTCTGACACTCTTCGGTCCATTCAAAGTCATTGACCTTGCGTAGGGCCTTGAAGAAGGATAGACACCTTTTCGCGGACTTGGATAGGAAGCGGCTTAAGGCTGCTACCCACCCCGTCAGACGTTGAGTCTCCTTATTAGCCGGGGGCTTCATGTCAAGGATGGCTCGAATCTTATTCGGTTTTGCTTCTATTCCCCGCTGAGTCACCATAAAGCCGAGAAATTTATCGGCTGTGACCTCGAAGGTACACTTCCGTGGGTTCAGCTTCATTTGACAGCGGCGAAGGTTATCGAAGGTTTCTGCAAGATCGGCGATGTGGTCGTCGGCATGGATGCTTTTCGTCAGCATGTCATCCACGTAAACTTTCATATTACATCCATTTTGGTTCTCGAAGACCCTGTTCATCAGCCTCTGATATGTAGCCCCTGCATTCTTCAGTCCGAACGACATCACTCTGAAGCAGTAGATGCCCTTCTCGGTTACAAAAGAGGTGGCCTCCTCGTCTGCTGGGTCCATCTTAATCTGATTGTATCCCGAGAAGGCATCCATAAAGCTGAGGATCTCGTGGCCGACGTGGCGTCCACCAGTTGGTCAATTCTGGGCAATGGAAAGCTATCCTTGGGGCATGACTTGTTAAGATCGGTGATATCGACACACATTCTCCAGCTCCCATTGGCCTTGCGGAATATCACAAATTTAGCGAGCCAGTCTGGAAAGTGCACTTTTCGGACATGCCTGGCGGCCAACAGCTTACGGACCTCCTCATCGACAGCCTTCTGCCGCTCGGAGGCAAAGCTTCTTTTCTTCTGTATGATCGGCCGACACCGTGGATTGATGCTGAGCTTGTGGGTAATTACATCAGGAGGAATGCCTGGTATATCCGAGGCCGACCAGGCGAACACATCCGAGTTGGTCCGAAGAAAGGCGAGGAGCCGGGCCCTCGCTTCCTCGAGAGTAGCGATCCAACACGGACAGTCTTCGCCGGGTCCTCCCCCAATGGGAAGGTCAATAAATGCTCGGCTGGTTCCCCCCTCCTTTCTGAATCCGTGGGGTTCACCAACTCAGTCGTCGGCGAGGTCGGTGTCTCTCAAGGGCCAGGCGTCATGTGATAGTAGAGGGACAATAGGTTTCTCTCTCCACGCATCTCCCCTACTCTTTTATTGGTTGGAAACCTCACAAGCAACCTCTTGGTGGAGATGACGACATCCAACAGGTTTAGTCCGGGCTTGCCAAGGATGGTATTGTAAGCCAGAGGGACCCGCTCAATCAGGAACCTCACCATGACCGTTTTCTGGTAGGGCGGTGTTCCAGCCGTGGGCGGAAGGGTAATTTCCCCTTGTACCTTCACGAAATCTTCAGTGAAGCCCATGAGGGGCGTGGCGACGGGCCGAAGGGAGTCATGAGACAGACTCATTCGAACAAACACGTCATAACTTAAAATGTTAGCTGAGCTTCCACTGTCAACCAATATCCTTTTTACAGGGTGTTTCGCAATCGTCATAGAAACGACGACGCTATCATCGTTTGGATTACTCACCCCCTCTAGGTCCCTTTCAAAAAAAGGAATTATAGGTTCTATTCCCTCCTTCCCCCTGAACCTCTTAGATGGGCCACTAGCTCCCTAGAAGATCATGGCCACTGTCTTTTCGGTTGGGGCATTCTTGACTTCAACCTGGGCAGGCGGGGCGCTGATGGACCTGGGGCAGCTGGATTCGCCCTCCAGACGAACTTGCCGAGGTAGCCTTGCTGAATGAGGTCCTCGATCGCCTTCTTAAGCTGGCGACAGCTCTCAGTGTCATGACCATGGTCCCGATGAAAACGACAATAAAGATTTTTGTCACAGAAAATTCCAGGCTTCAGAGGAGGAGAGCGTTAGAGGAACGGCTCACCCTCGATCTCCATCAAGATGTGAGATATTGGGGCGAGCAGGGGGTATGGATCCCTTCCCTAGGAGCAAGAGCCCTTGGTCAGTTATTGGGTCACCGGGAAGGCTCAGGTCTCTCCTGACATGGCTTGTCGGATGCAGGTCGGGCTTGTTTCTTGTTAGGGCCCCCGTCAGTCTCGTGCCGGAAAGAGTCGGCTTCGTCGGCACGGATGTATTTATGCGCTCGGCTCAGCAACTCAGCATAGGAGTTCGGCGGCTTCTTGTCGAGGGAATATGCAAAGCGGGAGGGGTGGAGCTCTCGTTTCAAGGCTTGAGTGGCAACTGAGTCATCAAGGCTGTAAACCTCAAGCGCGGCTTCCTTGAACCAGGCTACGAAATCCTTCAATGACTCACCGCTCTTCTGTTGGATGGCGAACAGGCTATCGACCACCCATGAAATTTTTTGGCAGGCGTTGAAATGCGCAAGAAAAGCTCTTTCCAGCTGTCGGAAGGAATAAATGCTTCGCGGTGGCAGCCGAGAGTACCAGGCCCGCGCCGCCTTTCGAAGAGTGACTGGAAAGGCGATGCAAAGAAGATAATCAGTTGCTCCTTGGACCTGCATGAGAACCTTGTAATTTTTCAGATGGTCCAGGGGGTCAGTAGTGCCGTCATAAGGATCCAGTTGGGGTAAACGGAACCGAGTGAAGATTGGCTCCTCCATTATGCGGCGGGATAAGGGAGGATGGCTATTGTAATCTGCCTCCGGTCGGTTGGTAACTCTGCGGCTGAGCTTGTCCAGCCGCTGGTTATACTCCTCGAGACGTCGCTCAGCCCGGCGAACGATACGTCCGTCGAAAGACCCTTCTTGCGATGATCCCAAAGACGGGGATGGGTTGCGCTGGTGACGATGTCCTTGCTCGGTTTTATTCCCCTGCTGCCGCCTGCGGGAGTTGTTAGAATGACGGAAAGGAGACCGAGGCCTCTTGGAGGCCTCCCGATGGTGACGCTCAGGAGAGATGTGTCGGCGGGGAGCCTTCCTGTGGGAAGCTCTCCCGCGGATAGACTGTTGACTGGGTGGAGTAACCCCCGCATCCGGGGAAGGGGGCTGGGGGGCCTTGCTCTGGGGCCGCCGCTTGTTGTTGCAGGTGCTGGACCGCTGCCACCAGTGAATGAACTTGCACAGCAAGGGCGTCGACCCGGTCACCTTGTCGTGGTGATGATGGCGGGACGGGGAAAGGGACCGGAGGGGCCGGAAGGCCAGCTTCTGGATGCTCCGGCTCCTTTCAATGCCCCCAGCGCCGCCGGTCGAAACCTCTTGTGTGCGCGTTACCACCATCTTTTCGAGTAGTAGAGGGAAGTAGAGGCCTATAGCCTAGTGGCACCGAACTCTGCTCTCTTTCTTTCCCTACTTGGCGCGCCAATCTGTTGTCGTCAAAGCACGTCTTTCAGACGCCGGGTGACGAAGAAGCTCCTGGTCTCGCCTCTTCGATGGGAATCCTGCAAGAAAGTCCCCTGTGACCGATGGGCTCCGGCGGGGACCCTCCGACGGTCAAGTTAGTGCTTTGAAAAACAGTAGTAAATTGCAGGCAGGAAAAAACCTATCTCCTGCTTGCCCTTGTGTTTTCTTTTCTCTCCCTTTTATACCTATTCCAAAGTCCCCTTTTTGCATGCTTTCGGGAAGTGGCGGTCGTACAGGCGATAGTGAGTCTGGCCACGTTCGAAATATCCCATCATCCGTAATCGTTGGGAGTTAGTGGGCCATGTGGCGGTTGCAGAAAGCTAGTGGGCAACGTGGCGGTTGCAGAAAGCTAGTGGGCCGCGTGGAGGGGAACCCTAGAGGTCCAAGGCCGAGGGGAACCCTGGAGTTTGAGGCCGAGGGGAACCCTGGAGTCCGAGGCCAAGGGGAGCTCCGAAGGTCCGAGTCCGAGGGGAGCTCTGGAGGTCCGAGTCCGAGGGGAACCTTGGAGGTTCGAGGCCGAGGGGAACCCTGGAGGTCCGAGTCTGAGGGAGACCCTAGAGGTCTGAGGCCGAGGGGAACTCCGAAGGTCCGAGGCCGATGGGAACCCTGAAGGTCCGAGGCGGGGGGGAACTCTTCGTCAGGTCCGAGGCCGAGGGTAACCTTGGAGGTCCGAGGCCGAGGGGAATCCTGAAGTCCGAGGCCGAGGGGAACTCCGAAGGTTCGAGGCCGAGGGGAACCCTGGAGGTCCGAGGCTGGGGGGGGGGGGGGGGGGGGGACTCTTCGTCAGGTCCTTACCTCGTTAGCTTTAATGGGGCTTGATCAGCCACATCAAGAGCAATTGCAGGAACAAGTCAAGTTCCACCTTTGACACATGATGAACATTTATGGAGAGAGACTAGAAATTTAAGAACAAGCAGTTCAAACTTCAAATAATCAGCTTTTTGATAAGCTATAGTGCACATGCAGATGCATGTGGCCACTATTAAGGATTTTAGATATTGAGAAAAGACTTTAGTGCATTCTTGATGTAATGTCTTATGAAATTGTTTGAGATTTGTTTGGTATTTTATGGATTACTATACTTTGGATTTTTAAGGGCATTGACTCTTACCATTCTTAGAATCAAGGAGATTCCAACTTAATGGGAGTTTCTCTTTTGAGTACTCAAAGTCCAATGCTAGGATCGTTATGAAGTTTTGCATGATAGGAATTAATAAATTTAGAAATTTAATTGCTTTTATTTTATGAGGATGTTTATTGCTTCTTTCTATATTGAAAATTGAAAGAAGCAAGTTTAGGTGTTCACATTCACATGTTATGGATGTTATTTTGACCTACATATAACAATCTATAGTATAGTATGTTGTACCATTATGTATCATCCCATACCGGGCATATCATGTGATGCTAATACGGAAACAAGACTTGGTACCGGAGTCTCGATATGCTAAACCGATCCATGTACTCAGAGTAACAACACTGTACAAGTGTGATATCGGTACGAGTTCCGGTACTGATTCAGCAAACCTTGATCTCTAGTGTATTCTTGAGCATAAAACAGTATTCATATCTCTTGATAGTTAACATACATGATAAATAATCTTTGTCATTGAATCAAAAGACATTATAGTTGATAAGAAATCATCATAACAAATTTTGCTTGCACCGATGCAAGAGACATATTCCGATGTTATATAGGTTCAGTGAGACAGTGAATGAGTATGGAACTACACTAATGGTGCATATCTACCAAAAAAGGTAGGCATCTGAAACAAAGTTTAAAATGCCTGTTGCAAGATTTCTTTCTTTTTTTCCTGGTTTCAGAATAAGGCCATAACCATTTTAGTGGAACAAAAAACGCCTATCTTGCAATCATCCAAGATTTTTGTGCCACTCAAATGACTAGTTTTGGCCAAAGCCAATCCATTTCAGATGAAATAGACAAACTAGTTTGGATAAGGTAAGTTTCTATCCTTTCATTACTAGATAAACCCATTGAAAATTTGAAACGGTCCATTTGAGGTGGAACTCTAAACCAAGGCTTTAAATTCCATAGGATGGGGTGTCCCGATTTTTTTCAGGGAATAGGATGCCCCGTATTCTATACTGTTTTAATGGCCATCCCGGTACCCTTATCTCTCTCCCCTTCAAATTTCTTTTATTTCTTTTTCTTCCTTTCTTTTTCTTTTCTCTTCCTTCGTTTCTTTCCTTTTTCTTCTACTTTACTTTTTTTTTTTTCTACTTTTATTCCTTTCTTTCTTTATTCTTTCTTTTTTTTTTTTTTTTTTTCATGGTTGGGTTTCGGTATCCTATCCTCCACCGGTCCTATTTTCCTACAGTAATAGGATGGGATGGTTGGAATGCTCCAAATAATGATTTTGAAAATGGGTATAGATTGAGAAATTATTAAACTATACATTTTCATGTGACACTTTTTGGGACAAGGATTTTTGGTAATGGTTTTTCGTATGCTTCATGTAGCGGCCTTAACTGATTGTCTCAATTTGGCTAGCTAGCTTATGGTTTGTCCTATAGTGAATACATTTGTCCATATCAAACCACACCTCCCTCTTTTTGTTTGAACTCTTGTCACAGCCAAGTATAATTTGGAATTTTAATGGTTGATCAGCAGTTGCTTGATCTTGAGCTACTTGACTGTTAAAGTAATATTCGCCACCTATCAATTAGTCTTCTAAATTCTATGGTGAGCCCTTACCTACTGAAGACTGCCTTGAGAGCATTTGTCATAATTTGTAGGCATAAGATTGAAAGCCAGTTGAAAAATGCCATCACTCTTGATCATACTCTGATTCCCAAACTTTAAGTAGATAAGGCCTGCAGGTCATGGTTGGTTTTATGGTTCTGTTTTTATATGGCACATTGGCTTTTCATAGGCTTCATAGCCTCCAGTAGCAAAGCCAAAAATAACCTTAAGATTTCAGCCTCTTGTATTACTAGTTTTTTAAGTGGATAAGGATGATTATGCAGCGAAGGTGTTGTCTTAAACATCATATGACCATACAACAGTTGATGTATTAACTAGGCAAATGCTATATAAATGCCATGGGACATTTCTACAATTCTTTTATTAAATCATGGTATGCCAAACTGTTCCAAATCAGACAGTTTAAAGTGAACCGAATTGAACCAGCCTAGAACTGGGACGGTTCAGCCTCTTGGTTCAGTACAGAGGAAGAACTGACTGAACCAAACCATCTCGAACTGATGAACCAAACCATCTGAATTGAACCGACTTGTTTGGCTCGATTTGGGGCGATTCATGGTTTGGGACCTCTTATCCACTTGATTGGTATACCATTGGTTTTGTATAATATGCCCTGTATTGAACCATACTAGTCTAGCACTGACATAGTACCAATTTCTAGTACGACGAATCTTGTATTAAATTATTCTCGTTAACATATTGTTGGATGGAGCCCAAAGTAACAACGTAATCTTGTTGAGTTTTCTCAAATCTTGCCAATGAGAGTTCAGTATCCTAGATGGAACCCTCTTAGCCTCTGTTTGGATGGAGAGAAAAGTAGGGAAGAAAAAAAAACTAGAGGAAAAAATAAGAGAATAAAATTTTTGTTTGGATGTAGAGAAAAGTAGGGAGGAAAGAAAACTAGAGAAAAAATAGAGAAAAAAGTAGTGGGCCCCACGTAAAAGTTCTCTCCGAAACCGGAGAGATTTCGGAGAGAAAACTCAAAAGTGCTTTTTTTTTTCATTCCGATATTGACCCTTTAAAAAAAAAACTGATGCATTTTTTAATCATTTATAATAAGAGCATTATTATCATTGTAAATTATCAACTTTTCTTTCCTCTCTATTTTTCTTCCACTCATCCAAACAGGAGAAAATATTTTTTCTTCATTTTTCTCTTCTCTTCATTTTCTTTTCCCCCATTTTCTTTCCTTCCACTTTTCTCTCCATCCAAATAGAGCATTAGTTCTTATTCTAGGGAAAGTTTCTGAGTTCATCTCAAGAAGGTGGCACTTGGCCCATTATTCTGGCAAAAGAAGAAGAAGCTTGAATTTTCTGAGCATGAAGGATATGGTCTTCTTGAAAAAAATGAAGACTTCATGTTTTGTCTTACAAGCAAAAGAAAAGGAAAATGGACTTTGCACTTTTAGACTTATTAGTCTAACACTTGTGTAGCCTATCATTTTTCACAATTTATCAAAAGATCAATTATATTGCTTTCTTTCTTTGGAAAGCTTCTGATGTGTCTTTCCTTCATAATTTAGCTTTTCGTCTTTGGTCTTTTGATAAATGTCTAAAACTTTACATAATCCACCTCCATATAACTATGCCATGTTTTAAATGCTATAAATGTTTGTGATCTAGATTTTTGCCTTTTATGGACACTTTCTAGTTAATTTACTAATTTATCAACGAACGTTTCCATTGAGAAATGCATCATATTTTCTTTTGGAAACATGCATTTTAGTCGATGAAAGCTAAGGTCCATGCCATACATTGTAAACATAAGAAATGTTACAATATTTAGTTTAAAAGAGATAGCATAATGGATTTAAAATTTATAGATAGGAAAAGGTGGCAAGAAAATGAATAGAACATATTAAATCATTTTCAATTCGAATAGCATTATGGAGATAGCCTATTATTTGCGAGTAATGATGGCTAGGTAGATTCAATGTGTGTGATTGGATCAAGTGCAAAAATGGTGCTCTTGGGAATGGTTAGGATATATGCATCCAACATTTTTCGTTTAGTGAAGTCATATCCTTAACCGGGTTTTGGTTTGGTGTTAGTTGAGGCTATCAAGTTTCGATTTCATAAATTTCAATAGTTTTGGACAAGTTTACTTCAACATAATTAAAAAGGTAAAATCAATGTTTGTCGTACCGATCCATACTTGTATCTATCGATGTCATATTGATCTATACTGACTGAATTGGTAAAGATACCGATATGATATTGAGTTTCGATATAGTATCAAGTATTGATTTAGTATGAACTAAACTGATCTGAACCGACTTGTACCACTCGGTACTGAGTGGTTAAAAGAAAAAAAAGAATAGCATTCTGTCTTGATAAGATGTGTACCATACTGTCTTTATCATACCAAACCGTTATTGTATTAGTATGGGTCTTAGTACAATTTTTGTGGACCTTAGGTGAAATAGTAGAAAAACAAAGCAAGCCACTATCAAAGGGCTTCAATCTACTAAAATATCTCCCTTTTTTCTTTTGAGACTACTAAAGTTTATGTTTTATTTTCTAGAAAAAGTTGTAGAGATTGGATTTCTCATTTGGTCTTCTTCTAACTTTAAAGGAAAGAAGAAGAAATCCATGATTGAATATTGACCCCAGTTAACCAAATTGATATGAGTTAGTGGCCCCAAAATGGCAAGAAATTTTACTTGTATCAGTTGTAGCAGAAATTGATGGAAAGTCGGTTTTAATGGTAAAGCTTTGGCAATCAGTTGGAGATCGATCTGTTTCAGATGCATCTCATCCAGCTGATTATAAGATCCGAGCTCAATCTTGTAAATCTCCTCTAGGAGAGGAGGGGCCTCAAAATATACTCCAAGACTTATACTTTCTTTTGTTTCTCCTCAAGAATTCCAAAGTCTCCTTTTGTGGGGGTGTAGGGTGCTAACCTTTATCTGATGAATCAATAGTAACCCTCTTAGGTATTTCATTTTTTCCAATTCTAAAATAAGGAAATTCATTCTTTTCTTGCATACTTAGACTTTCAAATTTTGAATACATTTTTTCTTATCTTTCTGTTTTATTTCATACTGTTTATTTACAAATAAAATTTACTAAAGTAATCCTCAAAGAAGTTTTAATAATTTTTCTTCTATACTTGCATATATCGAACAAGTTATGTTATTATTAGGAGTCATATACCTAAACAAGTAATGCTACTATGTGAGTCATACCCTTTCTTTTAACTCAAAAGGTTGAAAAACAACCTAGAATTGACGTAGTCGATCCAGACATACTTGAAATAATGAAGAAATCAAGAAATGATCCCAAAATGGCACTAAACTAAGTGATCAATTAGTATAATATGTGTAATAAATTTTGGTTAAATTTGATCGTAACTAGTTGAAACCATTGAAACTAAATGAAACTAGTGTTACCTTGACAGTTTGCATAGGTGCAGTGTGTCCATGTTTTATTAGTGTAGTTAAGAGTGAGCAATAGATTTGGATAACCCAAGAATCGATATCAACCGGATCTAATAGGGTTGGGTCAATTCTGTTTGGTTTTGAGTGTTAATATGGTTCTAGGTCCAGAACTTTGAGATCCACCCCTTCAGGTTGGTTCTTTGTTCTGGATGTCAGTTCTTCGGTTTTGATCCGAGAACTGATCATCCTCTTTTATTTTGGCATTTTTTAAAAAAAATGTTGATGTGCACTCAAAAGATTAAACCTAGGGCATCATGCACATCTCATGAGTTGTCTATCATCTCTGTTAATATACCTTAAAAGTTAGATTAGTCAATAAATGCTATATATTTCCTTTTTATTAAAACACAACCAAAGAGAAAATTTTGGCTATTAGATATCATACATGTGTCAGGCAGTTAAAAAGTAAAAAATGAAAAGGCCCACTCATTTTTATAAACTCTCCTCTCAGACCTAGAAAGTTCAAAGCGAACACACACACAAAAAGAAAAGGGTTCCACCCTAGAACTGATTTGGAACCGAGCTGATATAATTGGGTTAGTTCTAGATTGGTTCCAGGATAGGGCCCAATCACGAAATTGTTCTTGATTGGGTCGATTCTAGATTTTGGCCTATCACCGACCCAACCTAAACTCATGCTCATCCGCAAGTTTAGTACACAATAGCCTCAAAAAAATTCTCCATCGAGAGATGGCATATTTGTTATAAGTGTTCATATAATCATGTTATATTTGGATTAAAAACATAGCATTTTGCTGAAATATCTAGTGCTTGAAAGTCAAAATCCATTGTGCCAGATGTTGGCAGCATGACACTTAAAAGTAGTTTGCTAGCTGGGTAATGGCATGTCCTACCATGTCCAAGTACCCAAAAGTGTTGATAGTTCGACAAACCTTAAAAGTAGTGTGTCTAGGTAACATGCTAAAACTATCTAAAACCTGAAACAAATCGTTTGTTTTGGCTTGGACAACTTATCTATTCTAGCAAAAAATTAAAACCTTGAAAATATTTTTTATGAAGCATTATTACCTTAATTAATGACCTCTCTAATGCTTCGCTTTCAACATTGGTCATCCAAGGTGGGGTCCAAAGATAACTATGACCTAAAAAATGGAGATACATCCAAGTAGAACAAATTATTGTAATCAAGGTTTGTTGTACTATAACCTATATTGATCGTATCATACTGTATCAATAAGGTCAATATGGTACCAAGGTTCGATTTGGTATAAATTAAAGTTGTCTGAACCAAGTGAAACAATCCCATACGAACTTGTATCATCCAGTTTTGGGTGGTACTATAGTTGGGAGTGAAACAAAATATTGGCTCCTTATCTCGGACCAGAGGTATATCTAAGTCGAGACAGCTCGCGAGTAGCTCGAAATCAACTTGAAAAATATTCAAAATCGACTCGCTGCGTATCGAGTTGAGCTTGAGCTACTCGAGTATATTATCGAGTCGAGTTCGAGTATTAAAATATTCGGCTCGAAAAACTTGCGAGCTTAATCGAGCTTACTTAATTTTACTATTTTACCCTTATAATTATACATATTTACGATATTATCCTAGCTATATAAAACTCCTTTGAATTTTTAGTTGAGAACATATTTTATTTTAATTTAAAAATTATTTTTAAAATGTTTACATAAAAGTTTGAGTCGAGTCGAGCTCGAGTATATCGAGTATTTCATCGAGCTTGAGTTCAAGCTCTAAATAAGAAACTCGGTTGAGCTCGAGTTGAGTTTCGAGCTTTAAATTTTAGAGTCGAGTCGAGCTCGAGCTTGGCACTGTGTCGACTCAACTCGGCTCGATTACACCCCTAATCTCGGAACAAAGTGCGTATGCACTGACCTATACCATATTGTAATATTGGTTTTGTGGACCTTGATTATAACCATATGGTAGGGAACTAAGAAACTCCTAGTTTATGTTCAACTGGTGGAGTGCTGAGAGTCAAGAGAATATTTATTATGAAAGCCATACAAGTGATATTACACACCTAGGAATCCCCTACCTGCATGATATGATGCCTTAGTTGCCAATCTAGACCTAGACCTTCATGGCTCTAACGGGCCGAGTTCAGATAATCAAGTCGGGCATTAGTCAGGGCAGTTGGTGTTCATTACTTGGAAGTCAGGTTTACGACCATCGTAGACTTTTCTTGTTGGGTTATTTTTGGTTATTTTATTGTTTGCCAGAGCTACATGTTAAATTAGTTTGAATTACTGTATGTGTTCTTTTATATGATAGACGATAATTTGGTAGGATAGGTTGTTAAATAGATATAGAAATATTTCGCTTACCTACCTTATTTTTCTTTATTTTCTGATTAATTTTAGACATTCTGGTTGCCAGATGATACTACCATTTTCAGAGTTTATTAAAACATGCCATATAGGTCCCTCTGTAATTTCTTATGATTGAGTGCTGTGTGGCTCACTACCTGCTTACAAACTACAGAAACCTTTTAATCGTTGAAAATACAACTTGAGGACTTTGACAACACCATGTGTTGCACCAAGACCATGGCAAAGGCCAACATATGATGCACACACTCGAATTAGTCCCAATGGAGTCCTTTCTTTGAATATGCTTGTTATTAAGAATGACAAGGGGAATAGGGTGGCAGTGCATCAGTTAGTTGTGAGTCATGCTAATCTTTACTTGCATTCCATTATCAAAGTTGGCATGACTTAAAACCAAAACCTAAACCAAAACCTCTGTTAGCTTTCCAATGGCTCAAGCAAACCCTGAACCACCATGGGATCAACTGTCTAACTTAGACCTGACCAGGTTGACAAGGGAAAAGCAGAAAGAAGGAAATGGATATAGATGAGACAAAAGTAGTGTAGTTGGCCACAACAATGTGATGCCATGGTGCAAATCCATAGTTATTGTTAAATAACTTCAATAATTTTAAATCTCTTTTTTTTTTTTTTGAATAAGCATTAAAAGAAGCAAGCACACTACATGCATGGACAGATATGGCACATATGTTATACATGATATAATGCGCACATATGAAGGTAAACTAGGATATAGTATAGTGTATATGCATGCAGTTTTGGTCAAGTCATGCTTAGATGATAGGAGTTCGATTTTGGGCCATTAGATTTAATTTATTACTTCTAAACTACTTATACACCAAAAATCATGCAATTTGAAGAACTCTAATCTATGTATCAAGTGATTGAAAAACATATGTTGTTTTATGTAGGATATGGGTCTTCAAATCACATGATTTTTGGTATATAAGTAGTTTAAAGGTAGTAGATTATATTCAATAGTTTGGATCACGATGTAGGACTTACATCATTCAAATCTTAATTAGATCTGGGTGAGGGTGGGGCGGAGCTTGACTTCAGCTACATTCAGGATAATCTTCACTTAGATCTGATTAGGTCTTTTGAATGATTGGAGTCCAACATTGATATTCTAAGTTATTAGAGATCATTTACTATCTCTGAACTACTTAGCAAAAATCATTTAATATGGAGACCCCCTACCTTTATATCAAGTAGGCAAAAAATTTGACAGTCTAAATGACATGAAATTTTATATATGCATATGCGTGTGTAAACTTCTAGA
Source organism: Calamus simplicifolius (assembly GCA_900491605.1). Lineage (NCBI taxonomy): Eukaryota > Viridiplantae > Streptophyta > Magnoliopsida > Arecales > Arecaceae > Calamus > Calamus simplicifolius. Next base: position 48,673 of record UESW01000040.1, on the reverse strand, counting down.
TAGATAGGCTAGATGTCTTTAAATCACTTTTTTTTTATATGCAAGTATTTTTAGAGATAGTAGATCACATCTAATAACTTGGATCATCGGGATTCATCGTCCAAATTTAGAACTGACCGAATCTGAGTGAACATAATTAAGTCAAGCTCTATATTTAGATATGCCTAGCTTTATCCAACAGCTGAGGACACACTTGGACACTTTTATGGATATGTTTAATTCTAGTTTTCAACACTGGCCTGTAAATATATTAAGAATTGTAATGGATGTTGCTTGATAGTTTATGCCATGTATTTTTGTACATGCTTTTTCCAATTATCTGTTCTTGCACTTCTCTTTTGTACTAGTACAATTCTAACTTGGTCATAATCTGAACCAATATGATGATTTGTGTGGTCTGACAGATTAGTGATCGGCAACAAATGGGTTCTTATGCTTAGTTGCAAGCATATGGATATGTTGGAGGTTGCAGAATTTCTAATTCTTGGTTCTCCTCTGGGATGTGGATATGTTGCATCTCTGGTTCCCTAAGGCGATAACAGTTTAGGTTTGTCTATTCTACACGAGCTTTCAAACTTGTAATGGTTGGTGAGTGAGAAGAGTTGATTCTTTTTTGTATCTAAAGGTATGGTGAAGTGATTTGCCATTTCCACGTATATTTTGATCAATTAACCAGATGGCCTCATCAATCTCATTTAGAACACCGAGTATGCAGACACGAGAGTGTCCTGATAAAAGTGGAGAGCTCCGGACAAACTCCCGGCTGTACAGATTTTGGGATAAGTCCTAGGAACTGTGGTCCGCATATCAGCACAAACGTGACTTACAGAATCTGACGCACACCAGGGACCAGCTACCTGGTGGCATATTTTTTTGTATATATAATGGTTAATTTACCCCATTTTTTTTTAGGCAGTCAAGTTTTTAATGAATTAATATGGCTGCTCAATAGAGAAAATTCTGTGAACTTATTTTGCAGATGATGAAGCGCTGTTTTATGATAAAACTCGGCTCCTTGACGCATTTTGTACTGTACTTGTATATATATTGAGCAGTAATTTGTGTTTCTGGTACGAGTTTATACAGGCAGAAAGCAATTAAGGGCCTGTTTGGGTAATCCAGCAGGATTGGACTGGATTTCCTGCTGGATTCGTTAGAGGAAGAAGCAAAACGCTTCCATGGATCGATTTTGTCGTTCTTCCTGCAAATGGACTCAGACCGGACGCAGCCCATATCATGTGGGTTGGGATCTGCTTCCTGCTGAAATAGTCAAATGGGCCCCAACTGGTTGGAAACTCTCTTGTACCAAAAATAAAAATAGTGAGAGTATCTGTACATTGCGAATCTTTTGATATAGTTCTGTTTAGATCTGAGCTTGACTTTGAGGACATGTATGCATGCATGTTAGATCCTCAAGTAATGTGATCAATTGCTTTTAGTTCTCCAATAAAAACTTTGGCTATTCCATCATTTGCTTAAATATATCCTGTCAGCTAGTTAATCAACAGGTAATAAGTCGGGCACTTCATCACCTAATGACCAGGACGATGCGCCAAGCGCTGCCACATATATCGGAAATGATTTTATTACCTCAGCTGAAACCGGAAGCCCTGATGGTTGGTAATTCCAAGGTGTTAAAAAAGAGCGTGTAATTTGGAGCCAAAGTTTACTGAAGCCATTCCAATGTACGTCGTCATTGTATCCATCTGTAAGGGGATGCGGTTTTCTTCCAGTGGGTAAAAGCCATGGCACAATTCGAGACCTGTATTTGGATTATAATGATGCTGGTCCATGTATGACTGAGAACGCCTGTGGATGTCGCTGCCACCAGAGTTTTGAACTGCATTGCAGAGCTGAGCTAGCATCTGAGAATCGGATGCTGATGTGAATTGCGTACGTGAGCCATTTTGATTCCGTTAACAAATAAAACATATGGTGTTCATGATCCATTTAATTGACACAGAAATAATGTGATAAGGTGCAGCACATTTGCTGCTGTTCACCCGACTTGAGTTTGTTGGCACTTGTGTGTTGGTGATTTAATTAATGTCATATACCTTGCTCGACTGCTGCTACTTATCACAGATACTCCTGGATGATATCTCTTGCCTGCCAAATCCGCCCTCATATGGTTGCTGTCAGTCCAGTTCATGTGCTTCTGAATGCCGAATCCATCCATATGACCCCTTGCCCGTTTGCCAATCTAGTTCGTCGGCAGCAATGGTTATGACGGCCCTGCTTCTGGATGAGCTTCTGATGATTGGGCCAAAGTCAAGCACATGGTATATTGGCACCTCTTCAATTGTCAGATGGAAAAGTCTGGGTACACTGTGCTTGATGATTAAGGTGCGCTCGCATGCCAAAGTAGAAAGAATGATTTTATTCCTACCATGTGTGTGCACATGCGGCACGTGCCAATTATCGCAGGTGTGCCTTTTCTTATTAGATTTAAGGGGTGGTGCAGCAAGACTTTTCTTGTCAGGTTTGATCTTCCCAAGCTAAGGTTCACACGCCTTGAAAATTTGAGGCCTCATGTATCCCTAAGCTCTTTAGCCTTGGAAATCAGAAGCAAATGAAACGATCCAGAACTTAGAAACCTTGCATGCTGCAGCTAGATACGTTGTACCGTAATCTTTGTCCTCAATGAAATCTCTTTCCTATCCCAGTGGTCCAGCAGGCCTAGGCTTGCTAGCCTCTTGTGGAACATTTCTACATGGTGTCTCCACCAATTCTTCAGCGTTGTAAGGTTTGATTCGTAACAAAACTTTTACCAGATGGTGTGCCGCTTTTGCAAGATGGCCAGGGAGCTCCGGACACCTGCAGCCTAACCTACGGCAAGTAGAGAACTAGGATAGACATCTCCATTATTTTCTAACTGATCAAGGGAGGCTGCAGGCTCAGTGGCTTTTTCATTAAATACATCATCCATCTAATATTTCAATTATAATTTTATTTTGTCAAGGAAGTAGGTGAAGCGGGAAGGACGGAGCCCAGGGTAGCCACGAAGTCCCTCAAGGACTTGCCACTCTTCTGCTGGATGGCGAATATGCTGTTAGCCACCCGAGGGATCTTTCGGCATACATCGAAGTGCGCTAGAAAGACCCTTTCTAGTTGCCGAAAGGAGTTGATGCTGGCAGCGGCAAACGGGAGCACCAGGCGTGCGCAGCCTTCCATAGGGAGGCCGGAAAGGCGATGCAAAGGAGAGAGTCGGTCGCTCCCTGAACCTGCATGAGGACCTTGTAGCTCTCCAAATGATCCAGAAGGTCAGTGGTATCGTCGTAGGGTCCAGATGGGGGAGACAAAACCGGTTCGAGATCAGCTCCTCCATGATACGGCGAGACAACAGAGGGCGGCTATCATAGTCTACCTCGGCTGATTTGTGATCCTGTGGCTGAGCTCCTCCAACCGCTGGTTATACTCGTCTAAACGTTACTCGGCCCGACGGCGATCCGACCATCGAAGGACCCTTCCCTTGAGGATCCCGAGGATGGAGAGGAGCGGTGCCGATGATGATGTCCTCGCTCGGTCTCCTTCCCATGCCATTGTTTAGGAAAACCTTCAGAATGGCAGGCAGGAGATTGAGGTCTCTTGGCGATGATGCCTGGGCGAAGCGCGACGGTGGTGGGTCCCCCTTTGAGGGGCTTCCTACGGATGGATTGCTGATTGGATTATGCGGCTCTCGCACCCAACGAGGGTGGCCTTGGGCGCTACTGCGTGGCGCTGGCTGTTTTTGTAGCTCTTGAGCCGTCGCCATAAGTGATTGGGCTTGCAAGGTGAGGGCGGCGATTCGGTCGTTCTGAGGTAGTGGCGAAGGCAGAGCAGAAAAGTTGGTCTCCTGCTGCTTAGCCCCTTGACGATGCTCCCCAGCGTAGCTAATGGAAATCTCCTGAGCGCGCGTCACCATCATCTTTTTATTTTAAGGGGAGTGAAGATCTGCAGCTGATTGTTTTGGAGCTTTTTATCTCCTCATCTCTCCCCTACTTGGCGCGTCAATCTGTTGCTGCCAAATCACCTTCTCAAACGTCGGGCAAGAATGAGGATCCAGAAGACGATGAGGGAGAAGCTGGGAATCTTCAAACACCTTCTCCTTAGGCAGAAATCATGTAAGAAAAGTCCCTAGGGGACCGGTTGATCCGAGGACCCTCTAACGCTCAAATGAGTAACTTGAAAAACAGCTACGAGAAGTGGACTAAAGGACTTAGCTACGAGAAGTGGACTAAAGGACTTAGTCCAAAAATTTGGAGTTTGGATTCCCTCTCTCGTTATGAGTGAAAGTTTTTATACCTGTTTGAAAGTCCATCTTACATCCTTTTTGGAAGGTTGTTGAATCCGAGACGTCATTGTCTAGCGGAGGATAGGCTGGTGCACCAGGAAGGGCAAGAATGAGGATCCAGAAGACGATGAGGGAGAAGCTGGGAATCTTCAAACACCTTCTCCTTAGGCAGGAATCCTGCAAGAAAAGTTTCCGAGGGATCGGTTGCTCCGGTGGGGACCCTCCGACGCTCAAATGAGTAACTTGGGAAACAGCTACGAGAAGTGGACTAAGGACTTAGCCCAAAAACTTAAAATTCAGATCCCCTCTCGTTATGAGTGAAGGTTTTTATACATGTTCGAAAGTCCCTCTTACCTCCTTTTTGGAAGGTTGTTGAATCCGAGACGTTATTATCTGGCGGATAGGCGGCAAGGCTGACAGGGATGGGTCGCAACCGCCCCTGAGGTTGTCAGGGGCAGCCTGACCTGTCATACGCCTATCAAGTGCGGTGCTACAGGTGATAGGTGGGCTTGGTCATGTCGGGCGTGTGCCATAATTGGCAGTGGCCATGCAGGGTTGCAAGAGGTTGATGGGCCACATGGTGGTTGCAAGTATCTGCCGGGCCACGTGGAGACCAAGTGTCAAGGCCAAGGGGGACTCGGGAGTCCCTCGGTGCTGAGGACGAGGGGGACGAGGCCGAGGGAGACTTGGGAGTCCCTCGTTGCTGAGGCTGAGGGGGACTCAGGAGTCCCTCGGCCAAAAGTCCCTCGGTGCTGAGGCCAAGGGGACTCGGGAGTCCGAGGCCGAAGAAGCCGAGGCCGAGGGGGACTCGGGGGTCCCTTGGTGCTGACTTGGTCCATCTACTTTTGGCTCCATCAATCATTGGTCCGTTTGCCTGACGTGGCTTGATCAGCCACATCAATTACCAATATGAAATTCTTGGAGCTATGTTACATCATGCTTAATTCCACCTCAATTTAACTTTATATTTGAATTATGATTTTAAATTTGAACTCAATCTATTTATTGATTCAATTGGCTTAAAAATAAAATTTATAAAAAAATAATTAAGCTCAATAGACCATTCAAGCATATTGGAGATTAAATATGAGCTGAGCCCAACTCAAAATGTTAAGTTTTAAGATGGGATTTAATCACAGTACGTTTACATTTGGTTATAAAATTTAATAATTGATAAAAAAATATTGATTCATAAAATATAAATAAGATTCTTTAAGTTTATAAATTACGATATGTAAAATACTTATTGTATAATTAAAAATATTATAAATAAGAATCATCAAATAAATATTAAAATATAAATATTTTAATATAATTAAGTTTTTTTTTTTAAAAAGTGATGAGAAGAGATCTGATTATTAAGATGAAAAGAAGGATTAGTTTAAATAAAAATGTATTTAATAATATGACAAAGATAATTGAAGTTTTTTTAAAAAATATTTATATAATTAATGTTTATAGCCGGGGGGATTGGATAAAAAAAAATACAAAATCTAAACTCAAACTGAAATTTAAATCCAATATTTCGTAACCCAACATAACCTAAGGAATTTTAAATAAGAGTCAGCTTAGATTTAAATGGGGTAAAATTGGAGTGGTTATGAGTTGACCCTATCCATTTGTTGTTTTAATTATGCTCGTGTTATATAATACGAACATGATGATGCCACAGCAGCAATATCCAAAATCATCGTAGCATAATCAAGAACCTTAGACTAACTTATTATTAGAATTCATGGCTCCATTTTGTAGTCATTGATCACCTTATAAAGCTTTGCACAATAAACAATATGTAAAAATTTGTTGCCTTTTGTTACTACTCGTCTACATTATATATGTTTTATGAGATTTGCTCTCCTAGCAGTTCAAGAAGATTTGCTACAATTACCAGTGAAATAAGCTATGCAATGTTCAGTGCAGCATGGTTTAATAGCTAGAAGGAGAAGAGGCTTCTTAGTTGAGTGTCCAAAATGCATTTCTATGCTGCAGGATTCCCATTTTAGTCACCTCCATTTGATTATATTCATGACTGAAATTTTAGCAAGAAATGAAATTAAAACCAACATAACTTATTTCAATTCACAAGGATATTATTCCTGTGGAGAAATGTTGATCTCACCAACCCAGTTCCCCTTGTCAAGTTGACACTGGTCTTCTCCAGAAAGATAAGATTTGATGCATGTTCTATATAATTTGTGCCTGGAGAAATTTGATTTTGATCACGTACTGGGCTCACCAAGATACTTTCGAAATTCAATTGCCAGAGAACTAATTGCTTATATTGATAAAGGGAACTTAAAATACACCAAGCACCACCCATGCGGATTAACAAACATGTGGATCAGCATCATATTTGCGAGCCTGAAAACTTGTCAATTATTGGAGCACGAGGTTCACAGTAGCTCTGGAACACATTAGATACAGAACAGCAAAAACATCTTAAGTTCTTTCACATTCGAGCTAAAATAGAAAACGACATGCCAATGAAACTTGTCCCACTGCTTTAACACATACATGAAGAAAATCAAGTGAACTGAATAGTAACCTGACAACATGACCATATATTCTTCTTCAAGAAATCACTTTAGTAAATCTAGCAGTATCTGTATGTTTCGTGAATCTCTATGTTTGACAGCTGTAAGCTGCTTGAAATTATCGTATGGCATGAATGTGATTAGCAATTTAGCAGACCATGCAATGTAAACATATCTTACACTTTTGACACAGGAACCTTGGCATTGGTATAGTTGCATATAGCCCTCTCGGTATTGGGGTTTTTGCTGGGAAAAAGAGTGTAGAAAGTTTACCTGCTGAAAGTCTATTGGTATGATTTTGGCCAGACTTTCTTTTCTTGAATTAGTGGTGCTGTTATCTCAGGATACTTTTTTCTGGTTGAAGTCGGATCTTTTTAACAAGAGCCAGGGCTTAGATCATTGCTTATAAATATTTTTTTGTAGAATTATCATCCAAGGTTGTCGGGAGATAATTTAGAGAAGAACAGATTCTATATGCACGCTTGGCGAACTTGGATGCAAAGCATCATTGTAGCCCGCATCAGTTGGCTCCATCAAGGAATGATGTGGTTCCTATCCCAGGTATTATTTTTTGTTCCCCATGGTAATCCAAAGTCAATATTATTATGTTTATCTATATTTCAAATATAAATAAATAAATAAATAAATAAATCTTATACGGTAAGATGCTATCTATCAAGTCGAGGACATGGCATACTTTCTTAAGCTAGTTATATATATGTCTGTTGGTATTAGGTTCCATGGAATCTCCTTTCTGGTAATATTAGATTATTAAAAACTTTTCAAATTTGTAAGATTTTGATGTTTATTTGAGATATGTAGCAATGACAAGTCCAAAATCATGCACAAAAAGCAGATTTACTATTTATAATGGTAGCTCTTAAATTAGATAAAGAATGGTATTTTGGCTCATGAATAACTTTTTTTTTTCAACATAAAGTTGCATATATTTGAAAAATCAATATGATTACTGGAAAGAGAAAATTCTTGAAACAAATTAAATGGTTTTTGAATTCTATGTGCACTGAAATGTATGTTGGAATATTTGAAATATTGTTCTAGCAATTCTCTTAAAATTTGACCAAATTTGGGAAGAAAATAATTATACAGTAGTGGCATTCTTTTTGGTGAAATTCCAAGACTCATATTGTAACAACTACCACCTCATCAGTTGCCATCATTTCCTTAAAGAAACAGCATAAGAGTCTTCAACCTCAGGGAAGAGAAACTACAGTAGGGTTGGCTTTATAGATTGTTCGCCACTACTCGTTGCAATTCCTTCCTTAAAGATCTGTCCAAGTTGTTTAGGTTTCCTCTGTTTTTTCATGATTCACAAATCTGCAGCCACGTCCATACCTACTTTTGTGAAACTCTTTTCTCATTTCACATGTTATGACCTAAACGTCAAGACTTGTTTTTATGATATAGATAGAAAAAATAGATTATATAACTTGGCAGGGTCATCTCCAGCTGAGCTACATATCCACAATCCAAGACCACCAAAAGAACTGCCGCATTATTGAAAAGTAACAGGACCACCAGATTGTCCACTATTCTAGTGTTGTTTGGTGCATGTATTGTTCCATTGCTTCCAATCCAGCAGTTTTACACCTCTAGTGACATGCTGATTCAGACGGTAGCCATGGATAAAGGAAATGAGTGTCCTGATTCATAATCTTACATATAAGGGTGAATCACAGTCTTTTTTTATTTTTATTTTTTAATACGTAATATGAAATTCATCTTGGTGTATTAGAAGAGAACGATTATAATATTATCATTGTGATAGCAGAGAATTTGTTCTAAAGTTTTCTCCAAAAGCATTGTTCAGAAAGTTCAGAATGAACCCAAAGTGGGGTCCTAAAACAACCAACATATCCTAGTAGCCCTACTGAGAAGAGGATACTGCTGATTGCTGCTTCTTGAATTTGAAAAGGCAGCCTCAATCCATTGTGCACTTAAAAGCTCTTGGCTGAGACTTTTTTTTAGAAGTCTTCCAACAGCTAGCTGCCATTATCTTAGTGCCAAGTTTGTGTTCCAACATTTCAGTACTTTAAGTAGCTTTAGAGCACTATTAGTAGTTAAATTTATCTCTATCCTGAGTCAACCAACAGGCAACCGTTACCCCGTAGATTCTTCATTCCCATTCTTATCTATGAGAACCTCCAAGGTGGCGAAAACCATGCAAGTACCTGCGTCTTCCATTGGTGAGGTTATGAAAATTAATCTGCAACTTAAATCAAGTGACTAAAAAGATAGGGATTTGAATGTCTGGACTATGTCTTCCTCTTCTCATTTTGAATGTTTTAGAATTTTTTCTTGTTCATACACACACAAAAGAAAGGGTGATCAGTAATATTAATAATCTTCATCATACATTTTCTGCAGGTACCACCAAGATCAAGAATTTGGATGACAATATTGGCTCTCTAAAAGTCAAGCTAACCAAACAAGACTTGAAAGAAATTTCCACTGCTTTGCCTGTCATATGTGTGGCAGGTAGCAAATACTCCTGCAAAAGTTGCTGGCTCGTCTTCTTAAATAAGTTCTTGCAATGCGGCCATCCAAAACATTGCCGTTTTCCTTTTGCATCATGAGAGCAGAAAGGCTGATGCGATGGTGCCAAACTTAGGAGCAACTTGATAACAATTTGATGATATGTTTTCTTTATCCTTAGTAATAACTAGTTGCATGGCTGATTTCACTGCTTAGAAATGATTTTTTTTATTTTTTTTTGTTTTTTATGCAGGACTGTCTTAAGGCTTTAAAATGGTTAGGTTGGTTTTCTCTTAACTATAAATGCATCTTATGTTGGGGTTCTAGGTATTTGTAGACCTAAAGAGGGTTCCTTGGCTGTATGCTAAGTGCTTAGTTTGCGCCCTAGAGCACACCGTCCAACAAGATAATTAACAAAAGAAAGACTAGAGCGCATGATTATTGTTATTATTATTATCGACATCATTTTCACTTCTACTTATAGAAAATACAAAATAAAAAGGTCATTGATTTTTCACCTTAAATGGATATATTTTTGGTGTAGTCAACTATTTAATATTTATAAATGCAAAAAGAAATCCACTCTAGCTCATTTTCAATCTTTGATGGTGGTGGTGATGGTGGTTGTGGCTGTTGGGAATTTCGTGTATTTTTATATGAATCAAATTTATATATCATGCAGCGAAAGATAAAATAAATACAAATTTAATTTTCAAAGCCCAAGATTCTTCTCAGAACAAATTCAATTAACAAGAAATAACACATGATTAAATAATATATCATACCTATGTTCTTTATCGGAAATGAATACTGATAAAGCCGGTAAATAATTTACCACTAGCCGTCCATGCGTCCGGCCTCTAATGGTAATCCACACGGAGATCTTTAGATGATGTCCTTTTAGGATTAGATGATGACCTTCTAGCGAGGAGTACTAGCGCCTCTTTTCTTCTTCAATTGATTTTTCAAATCAAAAGAGAGAACAATTTCTTGATCAAGATCAAATCTTGATCAATTAAAAGAGAAAAGATTTCTTGATCAAGATCAAATCTTGATCTATCAAAAAAATAATTTCTTGATCAGATCAAATCTTGATCAATCAAGAAAGGAAAGATTTCTTGATCAAGATCAAATCTTGATCAACGAAGAAAATAGAAAAAGCCTTCCTTCAATCACCCAAGAAAGAGGGATGTGAGAGAGAGAAGCTTTCAACCCATCCAGAGAGAGAGGGATGTCCTAAAAAGAGAAAAGATGTTCTAGAGAGAGAAAGTAGGGTCTGGGCATTCGAGAGAGAGAAAAAGGAGTTAGGAGTGTGTTTTCTAGGGAGGCATCTCTTTTCTTTTATACATGAAGAGGAGTTGTATGGTTCCATAAAAAAGGTATTTTATTTCAACCACGTAACTATTCAACCATATCAAGTTGATAACAAATTATCCTAACAAATTTAGGATATTTGTTATAATAAATTATCCTAACAAATTTAGGATATTTGTTATCATAAATGTTAGAATTACAACCACCAAACCGTATCCCTAGAAAATTGGTTATCCCATGAAACCAACCCCAAACCTTGGATTTAGCTTCATGATGATGCCAAATCATAGGTGTTTTCTCCTCCATGACATGGAGATGGGTCATGTCCATCACATGAGCATAGATCCATCCTTCACGTGGTACGATCTCACCCCTCGGTTCAATTAGATTTCCATGAATCAAATCATGCCATCATATGGACCCAATTAAATACTACATTATTAATCTCAATTAATCTAAGCCATCCATCACATGGATCAAGCCTAATTGAATATCCAATTAATGAATTTCGTATGTACATCACATGTACAAAAGGTCTCTCCCTTGAACATAAAATTCTTTCCTCTATGATGAATCCTATTAATTAATTTCATATTTTTTCATTAAGATTGAGTCAAACCCAATTATAATTAATTGGTCATCTAATCTGAATTAAGTCCAATTTAATTCCCATTTTAACTTCATCCAAAATCTCCTTAATGCGTATGACCCATTAGGTCCTTTGACACATTGGCAATAATCATGTCCTTAATATTGACCCTATGGATGACTTGATCAATACCTTGTCCAAGTTAATTCTTTAACCAAATCAACTCTTGATTAAGTCAAAGAATTCATGATTATAAATCATGAACGACCTCTAGCAAAGCATCATGACCACCATGTATTAAGGATTTTGTTGACGTGGTCATCAACACCTGTCCATGAACAGTTACCGTAGGATTCAATCCCTTCGTCACATATCCTAATCAATCAGTGGTATGGAATAGGTTATCCATATAATTGATCTTTGTTTACTTGATCTCAGAAAAAATTGACTCACATGAATTGAAACTTCGAAACCATTTCGAATTTCAACTCAACTTTGCAAGGATTTAATAGTCAATTTAATTCATCAAGTGGCCGTGGAATATAACCCTTTCTATCAAGGAAGACGAATTCTATCTAGATCAAACACCACCTTCATGTGCTTCATATTATACCCAATCGATACCATATTTGCCATCCGTGGCTAGAGCGACGTTTGCATATCGTCAAAGCATGGCATTCCACATATGATGTGCAATGAAGATCTCAAGTCAAAGGATAACTCACACCATTGTCATCAGAGATCAACCATCAGCACTATATAGAATATCCATATAAAATCTTGTGCGGGTCATCCAATGCATCGTTACAATAACGAGCATCCACATATCTATCCAAGTGTTTTCATACTTCAGCTTGCAGATCAGTCATAAGGGTGAAGATATGCAATATGTGCTAGTTTCAGCAGCGTTCGATAATGCCCAGTCCTGTCTACGCATCGACTAGAAAAATTTAAAGAATCAAACCATAATGTGCAATTTTGGATCTCACAATTTGCAATTTCTATTACAAATTCCATATACACAGTTCACATTCTTTTGGACTTTATCTCATAGGTAAAATATATCTATATATATAAATTACACTCGGATAGATAAAAAAATTAATAAATTTGATTTGCATTCATAAGAAAATGTGTACAACTAGCATCTAATTCGATTGGATCTAGGGCACACACTAACAATCTCCCATTTGCACTAGAGCCAATCACCCATGTATCTAATACCAAGTGACTCAGCATGACCATCATGCTTCTGCTGAGGTAGGACTTTAGTGAATGGATCAGCAATATTATCGTCCGTGGGGACTCGTTCTATATTTATATCATTTCGTCCAATAATTTCTCTAATTACATTATATCTTCTGAGTACATGTTTGGACCTCTAATAAGACCTTAGCTCCTTGGCTTGCATAATAGCTTCATTGTTATCACAATATAAGAGTATTGGATTAACAATGTTGGAACCACTCCAAGTTCAATGATGAACTTTTGATCCAAACTACTTCTTTAGCTACATCTAATGCTGCGATCTACTCGGCTTAGTTGTAGAGTCGGCAATCGTCTCCTGCTTGAAACTCTTCCAACTGACTGCACCACCATTGAGTTGAACACATAGCCTGATTATGATTTAAAATCATCTCTATCAGATTGAAAACTAGAATCCGTATAATCCCGAACTATAAGGTCGGATCCTCCATAAATCAAGAGCATATCCTTAGTCTTCGCAAGTACTTAAGGATATTCTTGCCAACCAATGTTTCTCAGTAGGGTTTGCCTGATATCTACTCGTGATACTCAAGGCATAAGAAACATCAGGCCTCGTACATAGCATCACATACATGATGGATCCGATCGCTGATGCGTATGGTATCATATCCATATGCTTTCTCTCCTCTTGGGTCTTAGGACTTATGTCCTTAGAGAGATGTACCCCATGCGACATTATCAGAAATCTTTTCTTGGATTCGTCCATGCTAAACTGCTTTAGCATCTTATTTAGGTTGCGAGGATTGGGTCAATTCAAGCAACCTTCTAGATCTATTTCTGTAGATCTTTATACCTAGTATATAGGCTGCTTCTCCTAAATCCTTGATAGAGAATTTTTTGACAATCAATCCTTCACTTTTTTAAGCAAGGATACATTGTTTCCTATTAATAATATGTCATCTAAATATAATATTAAGAATATCACTCCCACTAACCTTTTTACACACATAGATCATCCTCATTTTTTATGAAATCAAACTCTTTGATTGTCATATCAAATCGGATGTTCCAACTTTTGGAGGCTTGCTTAAGTTCATAAATAGACCTTTGTAGCTTGCACACTTTCTTAGGATCTATGGATTCAAAACCTTTGGTTGTGTTATATACACATCCTCCTCTAAATTTTATTTAGGAAGGCGATCTTGACATCCATCTGCCAGATCTCATAGTCAAAATATGCTGCTATTGCAAGCAAAATCCTTATGGACTTATGCATAGCTACAGGTGAAAAGGTTTCATCAAAGTCAACACCTTGTCTTTGCTTGTAACTTTTTGCAGTTAGCCTTGTCTTATAGGTAATCACATTATCCTCCATGTCGGTCTTCTTCTTGAAGACCCATTTACACCCAATGGGTTTTACCCTTCAGGTGGATCAACTAAGGTCCATACCTGGTTGTCATACATGGAGTCCATTTCAGATTTTATGGCCTCAAGCCATCTCTTGGAGTTAATGTCAGACATTGCCTCCTTGTAGTTAGTAAGCTCATCATCCTCTATAAGAAATGCATATCTCTTAGGGATGTGAATTGTCCTACTAGATCTATGTAGCTGATGTGTACTTGGAGCTACCTGTTGTTTTACCTCTCCTGATAGAGACTCATGCAACGGCTGCTTGAATGTGGGTTGAGTCTCTAGCTCAACTCCTACTGCATGCAACAAGTGCTCCGTTCCATCTAATCGATCTTTATCAATTGTGGTTCTTGAGCTTCACTAAGTTCAATCTTACTCCCACTATCCTTAAAATAATCTCATTTTCTAAAAATGAAGCATTTCTCGAGACAAATACCTTTTGCTCAAGAGGGTGATAGAAGTAATATCCTTTTGTTTGTTTTGGATACCCCATAAAATTGTATTTATTAGATCTAGCTTCAAGCTTATCTGATTCATTACGCTTCACATAAGCGTAACAGCCTCAAACCCTTAAATGATTAAGGGATGATTTCATTTCATCCATATCTCATAGGGAGTGGATTTGACCATTTAGATGGAATTCAATTTAGGGTATATTCGGCAGTGTCTAGCGTATAACCCCAAAACATTTTTGGAAGATCTGCAAGAATCATCATGAAATGTACCATGTCCAATAGTATAATACAATTTCTCTTTATGACACACTATTGTGCTGTGGTGTACCAAAAGGAGTCCATTGAGGAAGAATCCCATTCTTCTTCAAATAATCTATGAACTGATGGCTTAAGTATTCACCACCTCGATCTAATCAAAGCATCTTAATACTTTTACCAGTTTGTTTTCTTACTTTATATCTGAATTCTTTGAACTTTTCAAAGGCTTCAGATTTGTGCTTCATCAGATACACATAACATATCTACTATGATCATCTATGAATGTGATGAAATAAGAAAAACCTCCTATGGCTTGAATGTTGATGGGTCCACATATATCCAAATGTACTAAACCCAAACATTCAGTTGCTCGCTCGCCTTTTCCAGTAAAAGGTGACTTGGTCATCTTGCCAAGTAAGCATGACTTGCATTCCTCAAACGATTCCCAATCGAATGAGCCCAAGTATCCATCCTTATGTAACTTGGTTAAACGCTTTTCATTTACATAGCCTAGACGACAATGCTATAGGTATGTGTCCCTAGAATTATTTGATTTTAATCTTTTTGATTCAATATTGAGAATAGGGGCTTGAAGATTAAAACATAAATTCGTTGAACAATTCAGTAGAACCAAAGAACATTTCATTTCAAAAAATAGAAATACTTTTATTTTTAATTTCAAATAAATACGTATCCATTACTAAACATGAAACAGATATAATATTCTTTGTTATGTTGAAAAATAGTAACAATTACTAAGTTCAATTACAAGCCCTATGGAAAAAGATAAAGAACAAATTTCTATGGCTAATGCAGCAACCTTTGCTCCATTTTTCATGTGTAGGATCACTTCATCTTTCCCTAATCTTCTACTATTTCTTATCATCTCCACATTAATACAAATATGAGACCCACAACCGATATCCAATACCCAAGTAGAATAAGAAGTAATAGAAGAAAATATCTTAATTATATATGCACCTGATGTAGAAGCATCCGTATGCTTCTTATTTTTTAGGCTGGCTCGATAAGCCCTGCAGTTGCGCTTTCAGTGCCCATCCTTGCCACAGAAGTGACATTTTTTCTTGGCTACATTCCTTAGCCAATTAGAAGAATTGGGTCCGGTTAGCTTGTTGGACTCTAGGTTACCTCTAAGGTTAATGTTCACTCATGGTGTCTCTTATAACTGTATAGAAAATAGAACGAGTCAATTATTATGAATACAAATCATTGATTTAATATGATAATTTTAAAATTTTTAATTAAATCAATTACTCCCACTATTTTATCAAGCTCAATAGCCCTCTCGATTAATCTTGAGAAATTATCAAATAATTTTCTAGTAGACTAGGACCCTCAAATTGACTTATCTTGACCTTGACTATGGCACAACAAATCTTAGTAAGCCAAATTAGGTAGATTTTTATCAATCACATCAAATGTGACTCCTAAATCATTTAGGAAACATTGCCTTGTCAATCACATCCGATGTGATCATCCTAAACTTGCCTCTAGATTAGACTGACCCTGACTATGGCCAATTATGCCAGCTAACCTAGTTAAGTCAACCCATTGTTCCCCAATCAACTCCTCATAGGTTCACTCGATCTTGGCTATGGCACAACAAATCTCATGCCTTAATGATTTTGTATCATGTGAGCAATGAAAGGCTAATGACTTAATATTCGTGGAGGATTTAGCGCATCTATGTCTCATCATGCATGTACAACATTTGTACCATGCTAGGTTACATATCAAGTATATAGAGTTTAGATTAATATTTATTAATCTAAAGTTTATAAGATCAAATCTTATGATTGGGACTCCTAATCAAATTAGGATCCTGATCACTATTTAATTTAGGAACCCTAATCATGTGACCAAATCAATTGCTATCATCCTGATTAACCCTATTCATCTAATCAATTAAGAGCTTTCCTAATAATGGCCAGATAGCTAATCAATGGAATCCTCATACCTTTCGATACCATTGAATGAGTTTTCCCAGGTAGCAAACGGAGCAATTAAAAACCATGATTGCACTTTTTAGATACCAATGTAGTTAAGTCTAATTGATTAGACCAATTTGAAATCATAGGATCAAGCAATGATATGGTTAAGTCTAATTTTTCTAAACCTTATCATGATTATATATTATGATAAGATAAGATAGTGATTGTTAGGGATTTATGATAAGTGTTAAATATTTTATAACAATTTATTTTAAATATTTATCTTATCATTATATATTATGATAAATTTGTTTTCATCACATGAAAATCCTAATTGGTCTCTATCATAACATCCCTAACAATTATGATCATGATAACATATCAAAATTTAAAATTTTAATTTTAATCTTGATTATCATGATCATGATATAATTATTTTAGATTTTAATCACGTTATTTATCATGTTAAAATTAAATTCTAAACATGATATGTTAAATTTTAGCCTTTATGATTATGTCACACATAAATCATAATTTTTAATTTTTAACATGATCAAATCTAAATAATTCACGTTTATTATCATATAATAAACTTATTAAATATTTAATCTTCATTAATATAATTATTTTAGATTTTAATAATATCAAAATTAAATTCTAAACATGATATCTTAAATTTCAGCCTTTATATTTATATCATAAATAAATCATAATTTTTAATTTTTAACATGATCAAATCTAAATAATTCAAATTTATTATCATATAATAAACTTATTAAATATTTAATATTCATCATATGGCAAGATTTATATTTTATATCACATGTAAAATTTAGATCTATATATAAAAACTAGAACTTAGGTAATCTATCAAATTAACTAAATTTGAAGCTGAGGTGGCTTTGATACCACTTGTTGTAAATTTCATATATTTTTATATGAATTAAATTCATATATCATGCAGCGAAAGGTAAAATAAATACAAATTTAATTTTCAAAGCCCAAGATCCTTAGGAAACAAATTAATTAACAAATAACACATGATTAAATAATATATCATACCTGTGTTCTTTATCGGAAATGAATACTGATGAAGCTGGTAAATGATTTACCACTAGCCGTCCACACATCCGGCCTCTAATGGTGATCCATGCGGATATCTTTGGATGATGTCCATCTAGGATTAGATGATGACCTTATAGCGAGGGATGCTAGCGCTTTTTTTCTTCTTCAATTAATTTTTCAAATCAAGAGAGAACAATTTCTTGATCAAGATAAAATCTTGATCAATCAAGAGAGAGAAGATTTCTTGATTAAGATCAAATCTTGATCTATCAAAGAAAATAATTTCTTGATCAAGATCAAATCTTGATCAATCAAGAAAGGAAAATTTTTGATCAAGATCAAATCTTAATCAATCAAGAAAAGAGAGAAAGCCTTCCTTCAATCATCCAAGAAAGAGGGATATGAGAGAGGAGCTTTCAACCTGTCCAAGAGAGAGAGGGACGTCTGAGAGAGAGAGAGGACATTCTAGAGAGAGAAAGTAGGGTCTGGGCATTCGAGAGAGAAAAAAAGGAGGAGTTAGGCGTATGTTTTCAAGGGATGCATCTCTCTCCTTTTATAAAGAGGAGGTTGTGTGGTTCCATAAAAAAGGGTATTTGTTTTAACCACTTAACTATTCAACCATATCAAGTTGATAACAAATTATCCTAAGAAATTTAGGACATTTGTTATCATGAATGTTAGAATTACAACCAAACCACATCACTAGAAAATTGGTTATCCCATGAAACCAACCCCAAAACTTGGATTTAGCTTCATGATGATGCTAAAATCATAGGTATTCCCTCCTCCATGACGTGGAGATGGGTCATGTCCATCACATAAGCATGGATCCATCCTCCACGTAGTACAATCTCACCCTTTGTTCAATTGGATTTTCATGAATCAAATCATGCCATCATATGGATCCAATTAAATACTACATTATTAATCTCAATTAATCTAAGTTATCAATCATATAGATCAAGCCTAATTGAGTATCTAATTAATGAATTTCATATGTATATCACATGTACAAAAGGTCTCTTTCTTGAACACAAAATTCTTTCCTTTATGATGAATCCTATTCATCAATTTCATATTCTCTCATTAAAATTGAGTCAAACCCAATCATAATTAATTGGTCATCTAATCTGAATTAAGTCCAATTTAATTTCCATTTTAACTTCATCCAAAATCTCCTTAATGCGTATGACCCATTAGGTCCCTTGACACGTTGGCAATAATCATGTCCTTAATATTGACCCTATGGATGACTTGATCAACACCTTGTCCAAGTTAATTCTTTAACCAAATTAACTCCTTGATTAAGTCAAAGAATTCATGATTATAAATCATGAACGACCTCTAGAAAAGCATCATGACCATCTAAGTGTTAAGGATTTTGTTGACGTGGTTATCAACACCTGTCCATGAACAGTTACCGTACGATTCAATCCTTTCGTCACATATCCTAGATCAATCAGTGGTATGGAATATATTATCCATGTAATTGATCTTTGTTTACTTGATCTCAAAAAAAATTGACTCACATGAATTGAAAATTCGAAACTATTTCGAATTCCAACTCAACTTTGCAAGGATTTAACAGTCAATTTAATTCATCAAGTGGCCATGGGATATAACCCTTTCTATCAAGCAAGATGAATCCTATTTTAATCAAACACCACCTTCATGTGCTTCATATTATACCCAACCGATACCATATTTGCCATCTGTGGCTAGAGCGACATTTGCATATTGTCAAAGCATGGCATTTCACACATGAGGTGCAATGAAGATCTCAAGTCAAAGGATCATTCGCACCATCGTCATCAGAGATCAACCATCGACACTATATAGAATATCCATATGGGATCTTTGTGCGGATCATCCAATGCATCGTTACAATAACAAGCATCCACACCTATCCAAGTATCTCCATACTTCAGCTTGCGAGATCAGCTACAAGGGTAAAGATATGCAATGTGTGCTAGTCTCAGTGGCGTTCGATAGTGCCCAGTTCTGTCTACACATCGATTAGAAAAATTTAAAGAATCAAACAATAATGTGCAATTTTGGATTCATAATTTGTAATTTTTATTACAAATTTTATATACACAGTTCATATTCTTTGAACTTTGTCTTATAGGTAAAATATATCTAATATATATATATATACATTCGGATAGATAAAGAAATCAATAAATTTGATTTGCATTTATAAAAAAATGTGTACAAACTAGCATCTAATCCGATTGAATTTAAGGCATACACTAACAGTGGCTGCCATAGTAGTGATACTGGTTAGGATGGTAACAAAAGTAATGATGATAGTGATGGTGATGAGGGTATCAACAATAATAATAGGGAACTGTCAATTGTGGTGATTTTGATAGCAACAATGGATAATGGTGGATGAAAACAAAGCAATCATAGTCATGGCAGGAGAAGTGGCAATTGTAGGATAGCATTGACGCAGACAAAGGCTCTGCTCAAAAAATGTATGTTCTTATATTTTCTTTAAAAAAAGAAAAGTAAAATATAAATTTTTAAAAATATTTTTAAATATCAAAATAATAGTATCAAATACATATTCTATTTCTATGTTTGTGTTTTGCCCTTAATGATAGAAAAAATAAAAAAGAAAAAGCAACACTAAAATATACCACAATTCAAAATCGATAAAGGATCTTTCAAATTGAGATCCATACCATTGATGATGACCGATATTTAGGCAAGGAAGTAGGTTGGACTGGGACACCCACACCCCTATTCGAGCCAAGACCAAATTCCTTTTGGGGTTTCGAACCGATCTCGATCCCGGTCCCAGTCCCAGCTTCCCAGTTGTTCTGCGACATGATCCCGATCAAATCCTCTCTCGCGGCATGGCCACAAGGGAAGGAATCGGACAATGCTCTATTGAAAATACGGCAAAGCCCTCCGAAGCATTGGGGTCCCTTTGCCCTTATGTCCTCCAGCCGTTGGCTAGTCATCGACCCCTTTAGCTGGGCCTGACGGCCAGTGGAGGGGATCTATTGAAGAGTCGGGAGGAGCGGTGGGTGGCTGCAACCGTCGGAAGATGGTGGGTGGTGTGGCGCTTGCGGCATCGCCGCATCGACGGCATTGGCGAGGTGGTCCTGATCGGCAATGAACATCTCCATCTTCTCGACCCCGGACACGCTCCCCGTAATGGCCGTATATTTGGGTCTCTTGTGGGCTCACCTCTAACATGCTTTCAAACGGTGGGGGTCTCACAGTGCCCTTAAATCAGATGTATTTATACTTTTTAATTTTTTAAATTAATAAAAAAGCATTTTTTCAATTTGCTCGTTATATGAAGAATGAATGTTTATATGAAAATTTAAAATATATTATAAGACTGTAATTTTAGTATAATGTATACAAGAGGATTAAAATTATAGCTAATATATTTAAACATGTCCGTGATTGATAGAAGTAAGGATCTTCTATCGCTAATCTCTAATAATCCATGAACATTCTGAATGTGACAATCTTATCCGGATTTGTAGAGACACTTAGTGGGTATTATATATAATAAGATTATATAGGACTTGGACCGATATAATTTGAATCTTTATTTAAGACCGTTATAAAGAATTCAATTTATATCACAAGATGATCATATGTAAATCAACCTTAATCCTGATTTAATCACAGACTCCTTGATTGTGCTATTGGATCTTTTGATTTGTTTGTTAAAGCTCATTTGATGTTGGGCTCAATACTTACATTTTGGAGGTTTAATAACACATTGGGCTGGAATGTGATGTAAAGATATGGAATCTAGTTTTTGAAAAAAAGCTTAAAATTAGTTTCCTTAGTTTGATTATGTGGCTAAACAGTTTGCACACAATTTATGATCCAATCATAAATTAACTGTTTAATAGTGAATCAATGGTACTTAAGGAATAAGAGAAAATTAGATGGGTATAACGGTTATTTCACCTAGCTCTAATTATGAACTAATTATGGAGGGTTGAATTATATGTAATGATTATATCAGTGGACAACTAAGTTTTCGAGTAAAATTAATATGTAATTTTCAAGAGTGCAGTCTCAAGTTTTTAGCGAGATTAATAAACTAAATAAATAATTAAAGAGTTTTAATTGAGTTTATTCAAGTTTATTGAAGCTTGAAATTATGGGTCCATGGTTCCCACACCATCATAGGTTAATTGCATCATAGAATTGTTAATGTGACTAATTATTTATTTTTTTATTATTTATTGAAACTTTATAATAAAGAGTTTATTATGAAAATAAATAATCAATTTGATTGATTATTTTCTCACATTTATTTTGGTACAATAAATTAGTTATTGGACAAAATAAAAATTGTTTAGATACATTATTCATATAATAATTGATATGAATGGTTGTATATAAGTGTAATGGAACATCACACAAGAGAATTTTGCTCTTGTAAGTGGTGCATATTATAAGTTGATGAAGAGAGAGAAATTTTATTTTTTTGATAATTTTGATAATGTGATTATTGAGAATATTAAAAATAAAAGAATAAATTTAATTTATTAGCTATTTAAAATTAATAATACCTAAAATTATTAAATGATTTGATAATTTAGATTTAATTTAGTAAATTAGTTACAAATAAGAAAATAATTTTTTTCGATCAAAGAGTTGACGTGCATGTGAGAATTGTTAGGCGTTATCTACATCAAATGTTGTAACAGATAAACGTTATCTAAATATTATAACAAATAATGTTATCTAAATTAAAAGTTGTAACAGCTACATCAAATGTTGTAACAGATAAACATTATCTAAATTAAATGTTGTAATAGATAAACGTTATCTAAATTAATGTTGTAATAGATAACATTATCTACATCAAATGTTGTAACGGATAAACGTTATCTAAATTAAATGTTGTAACAAATAAACGTTATCTAAATTAAATGTTGTAACAGATAAACGTTATCTAAATTAAATTTCTGATTCACTAGAGCCTATAAATATAGTATAATAAGGTTCAGATGGTAGAAAAAAATGAAAGAAAAGCTTCTTTACTCCTTATTCTCTCTTATCGAGAAATAGAAAATCAAGAGTCAACTCTCATAATTCGATATCGATCCTGAGAAAGGTGAGGAAGGCTCTGGTTTCGTTTTAATTTTTATGAAGTACCTTGACCCGTAAACTCTATCGTGGGATAGCTTCGAATCCGGTAGTAAGGCACATCTGTTCCTTCGGTATATTTTTATGTTTAGAAAAAAATATATGATAATTTTTTTTTTTATATGATAATATTAATTTTATGCATGTTAAACGATTCGCATGCTTCGCTTCACATATATATGATGATATATATAAATATATATAATTTTTTTTGAAAACCAACAACTGGTATTAGAGCGGTCATGCACTAATATTAATATTGTCATGATGTTGATATGTGATAATTTGACATGTTTTATAATATTTGATATTAGGCATGCATTATGGATCGGTATGTATAATATTTGATATTTGGTATGCATAAATATTTGATATTTTATATGTATAAATATTTGATATATGATATGCATAATATTTGATATTTGGTATGTATAAATATTTGATATTTGGTATTTTTTTTACCGTGAACTGTTTGCTTAAAAGTTGAGCATGGGATATAGATCCCAAGAATTATGAGCGTGGGATTTATCATGTTCTTGGTTTTTATCGTGTTCAACCCAGGGGTGATCCAAGAGGGAGGCTATTGGTAGTACCTCCGATCTCTTTCCCAACGGATGTATGGTAGTGATATTAGGGACGCACCGCAAGGAAGGCTATTGGTAGTACCTTGGTGCGTTTGACCCAACTATCTACGATCCGAAGAGCACAATATGCTGCTAAGAAATATTTATGATTTAATTAATTACCACATTTGGAATTAATTTTTGAAACCAAAAGGATCTGCGATTTGATCACAGATTTTATCACGTCAAAATCCAAACTGGTTTGTGTTGTACGTGAAAAAAATCATTATAAAAATCCCAAATGGTTTGGGACAAATCCCAAACTTGTTTTTGAAGCAAATTGGGCCTAAGCCCACTCCAAACAGTTTAGCCATAAGATGGCCCACGATCATTAAAATAAAATAATTTATTTGATGAGTTAATTTTATCATGCCATATAGAAATTAGAAATATCATCCTATGTATCATAAAATTATTGATTAGGACTATTTGAATAATCATGATTATGCCTATTTATAGGGTCTTAGTTAATGAACAAAGACAATATTATTATAATTATAAATATATTTAAAAGATTTTTAAATGGGTGTTTGAAATTATAATATTAAGAATTTGATTCTTAAATAAAGTTATGAAATTAAAAATAGTCTTAGGTTAAGTTAATATATGATATTAATTTAATAATGATATTATTAAATCTAAGACTAATCTACTTAATTTTATAAATAACAAGAATATTTCTTTGTATAGAAATTAATTTTAAAAGTTAATATGTGATATTAAATTTTAATCATATGATTATTAAAATCTTTTGACATTAATTTCTGAAAGATAATGGTTATCTAAAGTATTAACAAGAATTTGATTCTTGAAATAAATGAAAGAATTAAATTTATAGATTAAATCAACATGAGATGACAAGATTTAAAGGTTATTGAATTTAATTCACAAAGATAAAAGGTTATCTTTATATAATAAAATACAATCCCACTTTAATAATGAGTAATTAATAAATTTGTTGGTCTCCACCATTGGTTTAGCACCGTTAGACTTGAACGGCGCCTTGAGGGGCTTTGATTTCGTCCTCCTACGGGTGGTGTCCGTTTAATTCAATAACAAGGCTATATCTTAGGATAGAATTTCTAAATATATTTCAAGCTTGACCGCCCCTACGGTGGCACGCTTGGGTTAAGTCTAGAAATTTGAAATGGTGGGTCTTATTCATAAAGATATGAGATCAAATGTGTTGATTATATCTTTGACCAAACCTTTTCTAATTCGGTAGTTAATAAGTGTGGAAATAAGAGTTATTTTAGAAACATACTTATTAATCGAGAAGAGTCTAGTTTAACTAAGTATGCAAGCCAACCTACCTTACGGCGGCAGACTTGTATATGGCTAGTTGAATTATTGAGGAATAGAATATGGGTTTTTCTTGTATTTTTTCTAAATTGTTCAATTGTTTTTTGAAATCGCTATTCCAAAAACTTATAAAAATTCATCTTGACTAATTTTTCAGAAAATGGCTTTGAACAATCCCATTACTTCTCTGCTTTCTAGCAACACCCTAACTAAAGAAAGCTATCCCAAATGAAAATATGATCTTGACAACATTTTGACTAATGAGAACATCAAATTTGGTATCACTGAGCCAACCCTTGCTGCTGATCGTAATGTTAGAGAACATTATGACAAGTCGCAAGTTGCCACCAACCAAATGAAAGAGAAGAAAAATAGTAAATGTGATTTACTTGTACTTGAAGCTTGTCTAGTTGAGATTGATACCTCCTATTGGATAATTGATTCAGGGGCAACAAATCTTGTTTGTTCTTCTATGCAACTCCTTAGTTCTATGAGAGAGTTTTTAATGGTGAGTTGACAATGAGGGTTGGCAATGGGGCTACGGTATCGGCCAAGGCCGTTGGAACAGCCCATCTTTCGTTTGGAGAGACATTTTTATTCTGAATAATGTTTATTTCATTCCAAACTTTTCTAGAAATTTGATTTAAGTTTCTAAACTTCATGAACAATGCTATGGAATTTCATTTAATGGAAATGTTATTTTAGTTTCAAGAAATGGTCTTGAAATTTGTCATGGATGTTTAGTTGATGGGTTATATGTTTTATCGCCTTATGAAAATGTTTCTTACAATACTGAACTGTTTAAAGTAGCTAATCCTATGACTAACAAAAGACAAAAGGTAATAAACAACGATAATGAAACATATCTCTAGCACCTTAGGCTTGGTCACATTAACCTTGATAGGATAAATAGACTTGTGAAGGATGGTCCTCTGAGAGAGCTAAGTGTTGGCACTCTTCCTGTCTGTGATCTTGTTTAGAAAGTAAAATGACCAAAAGACCTTTCTCTGCAAAGGGCCAAAGGGCTAATGAACCACTAGAGCTAGTACATTCGGATGTGTGTGGACCATTCAACGTACAAGCTAGAGGTGGTTATGAGTACTTTGTCACTTTTATTGATGATTACTTAAGATATGGTTTCGTTTACCTAATGCAAAGAAAGTCTGAGACTTTTGAAAGTTTTAGAAATTTCGAGCAGAAGTTGAAAAACAATTAGGTAAATCACTGAAAACACTGCAATCAGATCGAGGTGGAGAATACCTTGATATAAAATTCAAGGATTACCTTATTGAGCATGGAATTGTTTCACAGCTCACGGCTCCGAGAACTCCACAGCAAAATGGTGTTGCAGAAAGGAGGAACCAGACATTGTTAGATATGATTAGATCAATGATTAGTTATTCCTCATTACTGATATCATTTTGGGGATACGCCTTACAGACGACAATGCATATTTTGAATGTTGTACCATCTAAATATGTATCCAAGATACCCTTAGAGATGTGGAATGGCTAAAAACCGAGTTTACATCATTTTCGCATATAGGGGTGTCCAGTTCATGTTCTTAAGGGCAAATCTAGGAAGCTAGAACCATGAACAAAGTGTGTCTATTCGTTGGCTACCCAAAGGGCACCAGAGGAGGTTATTTTATAGTCCACAAGAAAAGAAGGTATTTGTATCGATAAATGCCACTTTTCTTGAAAATGATTATATACATAAATTCAAACCTCGGAGTATCTTTGAGATACTCGAAGAGTTTCTTAAAGATCAGATTACCACTCCATCAACAAGAGTTATTGAAATTAGGGAAGAAGAAACCACAGCTCCTAGTCGATGATGATCCATCATCATACCAGCATGTGATGGATGATCCTGATAAGGACAAAGGCTAGAAGCCATGAACCAAGAAATGGAGTCAATGTACTCCAATACTGTCTGGGAACTTGTAGATCCACCTGAAGATATCAGGCCCATTGGATGTAAATGGATCTTCAAGAAGAAAAGAAGAGCAGATGGGAAGGTAGAGACCTTCAAAGCTAGACTTGTGGCAAAGGGTTATACCCAAAAGGAGGGAGTTGATTACGAAGAGACTTTCTCCCCAGTTGCTATGTTAAAGTCCATCCGCATCCTCTTATCCATAGCTGCATGTTTTGATTATGAAATATGGCAGATGGACATCAAGACAGCCTTTCTGAATGGCTATCTAGAGGACTCCATATATATGGAACAACCGGAGGGGTTCATTGTTAAAGATCAAGAGAGAAAGTCTGTAAGCTTAATAGAGCCATCTATGGACTCAAACAAGCCTCCAGGTCTTGGAACATTAGGTTTGATGAAACAATCAAAACCAATGGCTTCGAGCAAAATTGATGAACCTTGTGTATACAAGCTCATTAATGAAAACAGTGTGATTTTCTTAGTACTTTATGTAGATGATATCTTACTCATTGGTAATGATGTGAAAATATTATCTAACGTAAAGAGATGGCTGGCCGAACAATTCTAAATAAAAGATTTGGGAGAGGCGAGTTATGTTTTTAGTATCCAGATCATTAGGGATAGGAAGAATAAACTCCTAGCATTGTCTCAGGCATCTTATATCGATAAGGTGCTGGCTCATTTTCGATGCAAAATTTCAAGAAGGATCTTCTTTCGACCCGAGCATTGGGTGGCAGTAGAGCACATTCTCAAGTATTTCGAAGAACGAGAAATTATATGCTTGTGTATTCAGGTGGAGACCTAAACCCCTTTGGATACACTGATTTGATTTTCAATTAGATAAAGATTCTCGAAGGTCGACATCTGGATCAGTGTTTACACTTGGTGGTGCAGCAGTTGTTTGGAGAAGTATCAAATAATCTAGCATTTTTGATTCTACCATGGAAGCTGAGTACATAGCGGCTTGTGAAGCAGCTAAAGATTCAGTTTGGCTTCAAAAGTTCTATACTATTTTGGAAATTGTTCCAGGAATGGATATGCCATTAACATTATTTTGTGATAATAGTAGTGCTGTGGCTAATTCAAGAGAACCCAGAAGCCATAAAAGGGGCAAGCATATCAAGAGGAAATACCATCTCATCAGAGAGATCGTGCATCGAGGTGATATCAATGTTATGAAGATAGCATCGGAACAAAATCTGGCTGATCCGTTCACAAAGACGCTGCATGAGAAGACGTTCAACAAACATCTTATGGGAATGGGATTAAAAGATATGTCACATCTGTTTTAGGGCAAGTGGAAGATTGTTAGGAATAGTGCCCTTGGAATCAGATGTATTTATACTTTTTTAATTTTTTGAATTAATAAAAGAAGCATTTTTCTTCAATCTTGCCTCATTTATATGAAAGATGAATGTTTATATGAAAATCCAAAATATATTATGAGGCTGTAATTTTAGTATAATGTATACAAGAGGATTAAAATTACAGCTAATATATTTAAACATGTCCGTGATTGATAGAAGTAAGGATCTTCTATTGCTAATCTCTAATACGGTCCATGAACATTCTGAATATGACAATCTTATCTGGATTGTGTAGAGACATTTAGTGGAGGTATTATATATAATAAGATTATATAAAACTTGGACCGATATAATTTGAATCTTTATGTAAGATCGTTATAAAGAATTCAATTTATGTCATAAGATGATCATATATAAATCAACCTTAATCCTAATTTAATCATAGACTCCTTGATTATGCTATTGAATCTTTTAATTTGTTTGTTAAAGCTCATTTGATGTTGGGCCCGATACTTACATCTTGGAGGTTTAATAATACATTGGGCTAAGAATGTGATTTAAAGATATGGAATCCATGGCTTTTGAAAAGAAGCTTAAAATTAGTTTTCTTAAGTATTGATTATTAAAATTAGTTTCCTTAAGTGTTGATTATGTGGCTAACAGTTATGCACTCAATTTATGATCCGATTGTAATTAACTGTTTAACTAGTGAATCAATGGTACTTAAGGAATAAGAGAACATTAAAGGGGTATAAAGTTTATTTCACCTAGCACTAATTATGAACTAATTATGGAGGGTTGAATTACATGTGTGCAACTCAAGTTTTCGTAAATTTTTAAGAGTACAATCTTGAGTTTTTATTGGAATAACTTCAAGATTAATAAACTGAATAAATAATTAAAGAGTTTTAATTGAGTTTATTCAAGTTTATTGGAGCTTAAAATTATGGGTCCATGGACCCCACACCGTCTTAGGTTAATCGCATCGAATACTCTTGAATTGAATAATTATTGTGATTATTATTTTTTTCAAATAAAATATTTATTGAAACTTTATAATAAATAGTTTATTATGAAAATAAATAATCAATTTGATTGATTATTTTTCTCACATTTATTTTGATACAATAATTAGTTATTGGAAAAAGTAAAAATGTGTTTAGACACATTATTCATATAATAATTGATATGAATGGTTGTACATAAGTGTTATGGAACATCACACAAGAGAATTTTGCTCTTGTAAGTGGCACATTTTATGAGTTGATGAAGAGAGAGAACTTTTATTTTTTGATAATTTTGATAATTTGATTATTGAGAATATTAAAATAAATAATAAATTTAATTTATTAGATATTTTAAATTAATAATATCTAAAATTATTAATGAGATTTGATAATTTAGATATTATATTTAATTTAGATATTATTTTTAAATTAGTTAAAGATAAGAAAACAACTTTTTTCTTGATCAAGGAGTTGACATGTGAGAATTATTCCTATGCATAAACGTTACTAATATTGTAACAGACAAACATTATCTAAATTAAAAGTTGTAACAAATAAACGTTACCTACATAAAATGTTATAACAGATAAACGTTATCTAAATTAAATGTTATAATAAATAAACATTATTTACTTATCTAAATTAAATGTTGTAACAGATAAACGTTATTTAAATTAAATTTTTGATTTACCTAGAGCCTATAAATATGGAATAAGATGGACTTATGGTAAGAAAAAAAAATGAAAGAAAAGTTTCTTTTCTCTTTGTTCTCTCTTACGTCATGTGCGCCACTCTTATAATTCGAAACCGATTTTAAGAAAGGTGAGGAAGGCTTTGTTCCTTCCGATTTTAAGAAAGGTGAGGAAGGCTTTGTTCCTTTGAGATCTCAATTTAAGAAAGGTGAGGAAGGCTTTGTTCCTTTGAGATCTCAACATATCGGTATGTTTTTATGTTTAGAAAAAAATATATGATAATTTTTCTTTTCATATGACAATATTAATTTTATGCATGTTAAATGATCCGCATGCTTCCGCTTCACACACATATATATGTATATGATGAAATATAAATATATATAATTTTTTTAAAAAACCAACAGGGGGCCACAGCAACCGGAGGACCGAAATGGTGGATGGTGAGGGGAGGAGACGAGACCGGGGACAAGAAGAGAGTGAGAGAGCGTGACCAGTGTGTCGGACAAAATCGCTCGCTTTCAGGCTGAAAAGAAAAGCAACGCTCGGGCTCTACATCGGTCCTCCTAGTTTGGTCTTGAGTCGAGATAGGTCAAGACCGAGCAACCAACCTGCAGCTACACAAGCTCAATCTGAATCTAAGACCGACCTCAATTTAGAGACGACAATATTATCAAAATCATCCATCCATCTCTGCCTTATATTTGAAGGAGTATAAAAGTTAAAAAAAAAAAGATACAATGCAAATACAAAAATACATGATAATATTCACCATGGATATATAGAATAGGTATGAATATAAATCATTCTTGCTCCATTCTGCTTCATATCCATTGCATTTATTGATAAATTTAGTTTATTACTCTTATTTATTAATATATTTATAAAATTTTAATTAAAAATTTTACAAGCAACGATGAATCATAATTTTTTGAGCTTGATCCATATCTCCAACTTGATATTAAAGGAGCAAAAGAACACAATTGCCTTTTTGCTTGAGCTTGAAATTAAAAATTTTAAATAATATATGAAATAAAGTCTAGACTAGATGGGTGATGACATATGTATGAATATTATATAATCTACACATGCAACAGGTATAAAATTTTATACTTACAGTAGGTAGGGATAGATATGGATATAATTTTTTCTTTTGATGAATATGGGTATGAAGATACTTTCCTCGATTAGGCCTATTATCATTCCTATTAAATTTTAAGGTTAGACTCAGCCTAAAATTAAGGAAACCAGACCCAAGCCCAATCCAAAGCTAGTCCGATCTAATGGTCCTCGGGCTAGTCTGGAACCACTTCCAACCTTACCTACATTACTTTAAAATGCTTGATTTTAAATATTAAGAGCAAAGCAAGGTATCTATAGGAAATTTTGAGTGAAGACATTAGACCGTCTTTGACTATATCATTCTTTGCTTTCATCTCTTTTTCTTATATTTAACCCATATTTCATTACCAGGATGAGAGATCAAGGTTGCATGGTTGAGATGAAGAAATTTATTTTTATCCAATGGCTAGGATTAAGGCAACATGGAAGAAAGATATTGGCTATATATATATATATATATATATATATATATATATATATATATATAGAGAGAGAGAGAGAGAGAGAGAGAGAGGTACTGAATAATGAGGACATTGTAGAGGCATGCTTCTTGTATTGTTTTTTTTTCTTTTTTAATTGCTAGGGTGAATAAATGTGGTGGAGATCTAGGATCTGAGGGCTGAAATAAATGCTAGATTGTGGCAAGGGGCTGCCTAGTGAAGTTACAATGGTTTTGGTGATATGAAATGTGAAATGAAGTTTAGGATCTTATAAAGAGGGAGTTTAGATGTGAACAGATGAGATTTAGGGATACAAAAGGTCAGCTCATGGCCCAACAAACCCAGCTTGCAATATGAGAAGGTTGAGTTAATGTTTCTAAGGTAGTGTTTGATAGAAAAAATATTATTCATGGATAAGTGTACGGGATAGAGTTTATCCCCTGGCTATCCCTAGGGATATCCCTTGGCTATCCCATTGATCATATCAAATGCAAAAAAGTAAATCCATAGGATAACATTTTTTTACTCTTATTTGAAGGGATAACCAGCTATTCCTGCATTCTCTAGGGAATAAATTGAGGGGATATCCCATGGTTAACCATGGTTAACCATTGATTATCCCTTTGGTTAACTTTATTCTCTGCTATCCCTTATAGTTATGGCTTTGGGAATAAGAGGGGATATCCTTTGGATATCCTCTCTTATCCTCTATTTCAAACACTACCTTTCAAACACTACCTAAGAGTTCGGTTGAACTCAACTCATAACCTGATTTAAAAGCAAACCGACCTTGAATCAATTATTTATGGGCCCAATAGTAGCCCTACCTGGCCCAACTCCATTCTTATATATCATGGACATACATATTTAGCACATATATTAATATAGTGAAAGTACAGTATTAAAAATTATTTATCACATATGTAAGCATTCTTGTTGTCTGGGGATTTATTGTTCTGATTAAGAATTGGATATTTAGAACTATAAACATGACATATATAGTGTTCTAATATATACTAAGTATAATTATGGATGAGAGAATCCCTCATCCTTAGCAATTTGCAATCATTGTTGATATGATTAGCACATCATCACGAGGAAATTGAACTCATCATGGGTCTTCTTCTGAGAACAATATCATAACTTTCAACCTCAACTTCTTTAGGTTAGCTTCTTAGCTCTTATTCTCCCAATATAGGCTTTCTAAGCTAAAACACATAATCTCCCAATAGTAAGGCCTTTAGAAATAACTACTATGGCCCTAGTTATAGGTAAGTTATTCATCCTTCTTTTTGGAGTATGTCTTTCCTAACTTTCTTTATCTCACTTCTACTGACCATTTGTGAATAGGTCAAGATAACCTCTGCAAATTAGGTCTTCTATTTTATTTTTTAAAATTTTTATGTTCTTTGGTATGATGATCATAATCTCCCTAGAATCTATAGTACTTATACTAATCTCTTTTATTCAAGCTAGTTTTGAGCCTTTTTTGTTAGAATGCATATTTCTCATTATCAACTTGCATCATGATCTTTACGATATTAAAGGATATATTTTCTGATGACTTGATATGCTATCTTAGGTCATCTATGAGCCTCTTAATCATGCTGGACTTTTTTTTTAGTTTCTTTGGCTGCTTATTTCTTTCTCAATGTTAATATACTTTTTTTTCGACCTACAAACATTTATATACCATTAATATATTTCTTTACTCATGCTAATAGCTCAATTAAGTCCTTTGAAAAACGCTTTCAAAGATAGAAGTTGAAGCATGAATTTTTGAGGTTGTTCATGACTACTACTATTATGGCCACAAGGATTCTCAATTTAGAAACTTTAGAGTTTCAGTATTAAATCGCCATATATAATCTTAAAACAACTTACCTTTTTTTTCTTGCTTAATCATCATTAGATTAGTAGATGTTTTCATATGCCTTATGCTACTAATGAAATGACTAGCAAATTACTGGTTGAGCTGTTTGAATGAATTAATAGAGGTAGAACGAAGGCTAGAATAATAAGATCAAGTTACTTTCTTTAGAGTGGTAGGAAAAGCTCAATCTAAGATGATATTTAGTACTCCATGCAATAACATTAGAGCCTTGAATTTGGCAACATAAATTTTGGGTCAATGGTTTTAACATTTAAATGATCTATGGTGAACAGTAGCTCTTTAGGGATCTCTAACT
Source organism: Calamus simplicifolius (assembly GCA_900491605.1). Lineage (NCBI taxonomy): Eukaryota > Viridiplantae > Streptophyta > Magnoliopsida > Arecales > Arecaceae > Calamus > Calamus simplicifolius. The sequence goes on along the minus strand of UESW01000040.1, from coordinate 15,365 downwards.
CGTCCACCACATTTACTCTTCTCTTCCTTTGACTCACTCCATCATTACTTCTGATGACGCCAAGTCACCTTCTTCAAGCGTCGGGGAAGACGGATATCCTTCTCTCTGGACCCCTGCAAGAAAAAGTCCCCAGAGACCGGATGCTTCGGTAGGGACCCTCCGACGCTCAAGTTAGTCACTTGGGATCAGACAAGAACTGCTCAGCAGAAGGGAGCTGAGACAGTTAGGGTTTTTGCTAGCAGGAAGAAAGCTAGAAAATCAGAGTTCGAGTCCCCACTTACAGCGCGGGTGCATGCTTTTATACCTGCCCGAATGTCCCATCTTTATGTTCCAGAAGATTGCTGTCGTACCATCACTGTGCATGCCAGAGGCATCCTGTGTTACCTGTCAATATGGCTTTACAGGTGTCTAGCAGTCGCGGTTGCATTTGGTGCGCGCCGTTGCTTGACATGACCGCGCATAGGTGCAAGTGGTAGTGAATCGTACTCCGTAACGGGGCACAGTCATGCACAAGGACATATGCAATGCACCATACGCCGTTATGAGGCATGACCGCAAATAGCCATGGGCGCACGACGAGTCACGTGGGTGCGCCAGGTGGCCCAGAGTTATCGTTTGGTTCGAAGGCTGGTTCACGTGCTAAACGTTGATGATGCCTGTGCATCCCGAGACCGGAGAGGGTCTCAAGGTTGAGATATAGTGACCTTTCCCCGAGACCGGAGAAGGTCTCGGGGGTGAGATGGTGCTGGTGCACCCCGAGACCGAAGGGGGGTCTCGGGGTCGAGATATGGTGACCTCACCCCAAGACCGGATGAGGTCTTAGGGGTGAGATGGTGCTGGTGCACCCCGAGACCGGAGGGGGGTCTCGGGGTCGAGACATGGTGATCTCACCCCGAGACCGGAGGAGGTCTCGGGGGTGAGATGATGCTTGTGCACCCCGAGACCGGAGGGAGGGTCTCGAGGTCGAGATATGGCGACCTCACCCCGAGATCGGAGGGGTCTCGGGGATGAGATGATGCTTGTGCACCCCAAGACCGGAGGGGGGGTCTCGGGGTCGAGATATGGCGACCTCACCCCGAGACCGGAGGGGGTCTCGGGGGTGAGATGATGCTGGTGTATCCCGAGACCGGAGGGGGGGTCTCGGGGTCGAGATATGGCGACCTCACCCCGAGACCGGAGGGGGTCTCGGGGGTGAGATGATGCTGGTGCACCTCGAGACCGGAGGAGGGTCTCGGGGTCAAGATATGGTGATCTTACCCCGAGACCGGAGGTCTCAGGGGTGAGATGGTGCTAGTGCACCCCGAGACCGGAGGGGGGTCTCGGGGTCGAGATATGACGACCTCATCCCGAGACCGGAGGGGGTCTCGGGGGTGAGATGATGCTGGTGCACCCCGAGACCGGAGGGGGGGGTCTCGGGGTCGAGATATGGTGACCTCACCCCGAGACCGAAGGCGGTCTTGGGGTGAGATGATGCTGGTGCAGCCCAAGACCGGAGGAGGGTCTCGGGGTCGAGATATGGTGATCTCACCCTGAGACCGGAGGTCTCAGGGGTGAGTTGGTGCTGGTGCACCCCGAGACCGAAGGGGGGTCTCGGTGTCGAGATATGGCGACCTCACCCCGAGACCGAAGGGGGTCTCGGGGGTAAGATGATGCTGGTGCACCCCAAGACCGGAGGAGGGTCTTGGGGTCAAGATATGGTGATCTCACCCCGAGACCGGAGGTCTCAGGGGTGAGATGGTGCTGGTGCACCCCGAGACCGGAGCGGGGTCTCGGGGTCGAGATATGGTGACCTCACCCCGAGACCGGAGGAGGTCTCGGGGGTAAGATGGTGCTGGTGCACCCCGAGACCGGAGGGGGGTCTCGGGGTCGAGACATGGTGATCTCACCCCGAGACCGGAGGGGGGGTCTCGGGGTCGAGATATGGTGACCTCACCCCGAGACCGGAGGGGGTCTCGGGACTGAGATGATGCTTGTGCACCCTGAGATCGGAGGGGGGGTCTCGGGGTCGAGATATGGCAACCTCACCCCGAGACTGGAGGGGGTCTCGGGGTGAGATGATGCTGGTGTACCCCGAGCTCGGAGGCCCGAGACCGGAGGTCTCTGGGGTGAGATGGTGCTGGTGCACCCAGAGACCGGAGGGGGGTCTCGGGGTCAAGATATGGGGACCTCACCCCGGGACCAGAGGGGGTCTCGGGGGTGAGATGATGCTTGTGCCGGGGGTGAGATGATGCTTGTGCACCCCGTTAGCTGCTGTTACCATTTATTCTAACGGCACTGGATCAGCCACATCAGATGCCCCCTCACCCCTGAGGCGAAGCGGGCCCCACTGGCAAGGCGAAAGGGGTGCTACCTTTCACGTGGGAATGTGAAAAGGCCGCCGCTTCCGTACACTGAGCCCGCCACGATCGACCTCGAGGCGAGGTTAACTCTTCGAAGTCCACATGGAAAGCTGCATCATCATTACCTCTCATAGCGGCGACGTCAGTGGAGTCCCATCATTGGCCGGAGGCGTACCGTATCACGCGCTGGGCAACCATCGAGGCGAACCAGCCTATAGTGGGGGTCCATGTGGCTGATAAGACGAGGTGGGACAATTTGAAAACCCAATAAAACTCGAATGGGGGGTTGAATCTGGCCACACCACTACTGCCATCGTCGTCTTCCTCTGAGCCTCTGCGTTTTGGTCTCCCCTGCAACCCGAGAACCTGCGCTTAGCTTCCCTTCCCTCAAGTCAGTTCTTTGTCCATTCTAGACTCCTCCATCCCTTCTTTTACCCATGAGTTCTCCATCTTGGATCTCGGAGGACGATTCAGAGAATTATTCTCCCTCTGAGAGGCACTGCGCTTCTCCTGTACCTTCCCCCTCTCCTCCACTTGAGTGGTCCACTGGCTCAGAGGACCGCGTCCCCCTGGCCCGGCGACGGGTCACTGGTGGGTCCCCATCGAGGGGCCGCCGGTCAGAGGATGGCACCTCCTCAAGGGTGGAGGGGTCCCCGGAGGGGACCACCTCCATGGTAACAGGTCTGGATTTGGCAAAAATATGGGCCTGTTACCAGATTCCCCGGGACGTTGAGCTTTTCTTGCTGACTCCCGATGATAGAGTCATCTCCTCTCGACCCAGCCGGGTGGCCCTTTATGAGATTTGCCTAAAGGCGGGTCTCTGTCCACCCTTTCCTCCCTTTTTCATCAACCTTCTTGAATACTACTCCTTGACTCCTTCCCAACTGGTTCCAAATTCCTACCGGGTCATTAGCGCCTTTGTTATTCTCTGTCATCGCCTTGGCATCACCCCTCGAATCTCTCTTTTTCGGTCTTTTTATATCCTCCGGTCCCAGAAGGGTTGGTGGCTGTTCCAGCCCCGACCCAATTGGGTCCTCAAGCTATTTCTTCCTTCTTCGATCAAGGGATGGAAATCTCGGTTCTTTTTTGCTGGCCTAGACCAAGTTAGGCCCTGGTGGGGAGACCCCGACCTTCGAGGCAACGCGAACTCCACCGTCCACCCTGGAGATCGAGAAGCGTTGGGTCAATTGTTAGCTGCCAAGTTCCCTCGGTATACCCTGCTCCTAACGGAAGATAACCTCCAGTTGGCGGGTCTTATATCCCACCGGGATAAGCCATTTCCACACTTAGCCAAAATTTTGCTTGCTTCTTCTTTTTTTCTCTCTTTTTTTTAACCTTAACCAATATCATGCAGCCATGAAGATATCGACACAGAGACTCCTGAAGGCCATCTCTAAGAAGAGGGCCCGGGAGGGGCCGAGTGAAGGCCAGCAAGCTCCAGCCCAAAAATGCCCGACAGCTCGGGTTCCCCGTCCACCGGCACCACAAGACCCCCGGCTGCTCTAGAAATCGACCTCACAGCCAACACCCTGCCAGAGATGGTGGCGACCGTAGGGGTACCAATAGAGGAGCCAGCTATAGAGGAGCCGGCGGTGGCGGAGGAGCCCACAGTGGCAGAGGAGCTTCCTGCCCCTGGTGAACCGATTCCACCCGAGGCGGTCAGGGACTGGGGCGAGGGGCCATCAGGGACAGGAAGCCCACCCCCCGAGAGGATGCCTAGGAGCAGCCCGCACGCCGAGCTGGAGAATGCTGAGGCAGCCGAACGGAGCAGGGCCAAACCAGGGCCGCCTCGGGACTCCATCCTGAATGACGGTCGCTGGGCTGAGTGGGTCCTTTCTCCAATTTTCATGCCCGAGGTCTTGGAAGAGCTCAGCCACCTGATGGTAGTTACATTTTTTCAGGAATCCTACATGGCCCTGGTCAGGGTAAGCGGTCCTTCCACTCTTTGCTTTTATATTTCCCTCTTTTTTTTGTTAACCTGGAACTTTCATGCAGCTTGCGCATTCCCTAAGGGCCACGAGGGAGGTAATCCACGGTGGGAAGGCCCTTCTGCGCGAGGCATAGAAGGAGGCCGAAGATGCCCAGTGCCGCACGAAGGCGGCTGAGGAGGCGCTGGAGTCGACGAGAAGCGCCTGGGCCAGTGAAATAAGGGCCACCGAGAGCCGAGCGGAGCCCGAGGCCAACCGTCTGCGAGCGGCGCTCCACCAAATGACGGAGGCTGAAAACGCTGTGATGGCCAGAGACCTGCACATCTCTGAGCTGATCTTGGCCATCCGAGAGATCGAGGGTTGGACGGTCGCGGCTGAGGAGAGAGTAGGGTCTACGGAGGAAAAGGCAGCGGCAGCGGAGGAAAAAGCAAGGACCGCGGAGAATGCACGGGCAGCAGAGGAGAAAGCACGCCAAGCCGAGAGGCCTGCAGCGGTAGCCCTCGCCGTGGAGGAAAGAGATCGGGCCGTTGAGGTGGAAGCTGCCATCATGGCCAGGACCACCGGAATCATAGAAGAGTACAAAGCGTCTGAGCGCTTTGTAGATGATTTGGCAGAAGCTTCGACGGCGGTGTTTCTTCAAGGGTTCCAGCATGGGAAGGAGAAAATTGCCAGGGACTTGAACATTCCCCAAGCCCTGGAAGTTGAACCAGATCACTTCTCGGATTAGGCCCCCTCTGACGATGAGCCTGCGCCAGCTGAACTGTGAGCTTCCTTGTATTTTTGTTTTTGCAAGTCCGACGACGTCGGCATTTTGTAATCACTTGAAATTAATAAAATATCTATTTCCTCCAAGATAAATTACCTATTTCGACTCTTATCCCAAATTCATTGGTTGATAATGCACGACCTCTTGGTCCTATTAGTGCCAGGGGATAACTCTAAATTCATGCGTGAGCTATTCCATCTTAGCCATCTAGGACCAAAACTCGGGGCCATGAAGGATAGGTTTCTTGGGGTTGAAGCGTCGGTCGTTGGAGGTTGAGGTAGGCGGGTTCCTTAGGACCGACGACGCATCGCTCTGCCAAGGGTATGTCGGGCCTTGCGCCAGGTAGGCACATGGCTTTAGGTGCCGATGGGGTTGGACTTTATGGTTGGCTGGTCCATGGCTTTAAGTGCCGTCGGATGTCGGGCTTTATGCCTGGCTGACCCAGGGCTTTAGATGCCGACGGGTGTCGGGCTTTATGCCTGGCTGGCCCAGGGCTTTAGATGCCGATGGGTGTCGGACTTTATGCCTGGCTGGCCCAGGGCTTTAGATGCCGACGGGTGTCGGGCTTTATGCCTGGCTGGCCCAGGGCTTTAGGTGCTGACGGGTGTTGGGCTTTATGCCTGGCTGGCCCAAGGCTTTAGATGCCGATGGGTGTCGGGCTTTATACCTGGCTGGCCCAGGGCTTTAGGTGCCGATGGGTGTCGGGCTTTATGCCTGGCTAACCCAGGGCTTTAGGTGCCGACGGGTGTCGGGCTTTATGCCTGGCTGGCTTAGGGCTTTAGGTACCGACGGGTGTCAGGCTTCATGCCTGGCTGGCCCAGGGCTTTAGGTGCTGACGGGTGTCGGGCTTCATGCCTGGCTGGCCCAGGGCTTTTGATGCCGACGGGTGTCGGGCTTCATGCCTGGCTGGCCCAGGGCTTTTGATGCCGACGGGTGTCAGGCTTCATGCCTGGCTAGCCCAGGGCTTTAGGTGTCGACGGGTGTCGGGCTTTATGCCTGGCTAGCCCAGGGCTTTAGGTGTCGATGGGTGTCGGGCTTTATGCCTGGCTGACCTAGGGCTTTAGGTGCCGATGGGTGTCGGGCTTTATGCCTGGCTGGCCCAGGGCTTTAGGTGCCGACGGGTCTCAGGCTTTATGCCTGGCTGGCCCAGGGCTTTAGGTGCCGACGGGTGTCGGGCTTTATGCCTGGCTGACCCAGTGGTTTAGATGCTGATGGGTGTCGGGCTTTATGCCTGGCTGGCCCAGGGCTTTAGGTGCCGATGGGTGTCGGGCTTTATGCCTGGCTGGCCCAGGGCTTTAGGTGCCGACGGGTGTCGGGCTTTATGCCTGGCTGGCCCAGGGCTTTAGGTGCCGACGGGTGTTGGGCTTTATGCCTGGTTGGCCCAGGGCTTTAGGTGCCGATGGGTGTTGGGCTTATGCCTGGCTGGCCCAGGGCTTTAGGTGCCGATGGGTGTCGGGCTTTATGCCTGGCTGGCCTAGGGCTTTAGGTGCCGATGGGTGTCGGGCTTTATGCCTGGCTGGCCTAGGGCTTTAGGTGCCGATGGGTGTCGGGCTTTATGCCTGACTGGCCCAGGGCTTTAGGTGCCGACGGGTGTCGGGTTTTATGCCTGGCTGACCCAGGGCTTTAGGTGCCGACGGGTGTCGGGCTTCATGCCTGGCTGGCCTAGGGATTTAGATGCCGATGGGTGTTGGGCTTTATGCCTCGTTGACCAAGGGCTTTAGGTGCCGATGGGTGTCGGGCTTCATGACTGGCTGGCCCAGGGCTTTAGGTGCCGACGAGTGTCGGGCTTTATGCCTGGCTGAACTAGGGCTTTAGGTGCCGATGGGTGTCGGGCTTTATGCCTGGCTGGCCTAGGGCTTCAGGTGCCGACGGGTGTCGGGCTTTATGCCTAGCTGACCCAGGGCTTTAGGTGTAGGGAGAAATAGTCTCCGAGGCATGCATATTTTTAAAAATTGATAACTATTATCATTGCGGAAATTAAAAGATTACATATTAATCTATCTAATATGCATCAAGATCATATCTTTGCCTATATATTCAGGGTCGTTTGATCTAAAATATGCATATAAAAACATCAAGATCATATCTTGATCTTCAAGATGACTAGTCACACTATTATCTTGAAGCCTGCCTTAAGATCTAGGGATCAAATCACTTACCTTAAGAACAGTAGGTAAATCCTTATCGCTCTGCAGCCGTTCAATCGTCCGATCTCTAGTATCCTCCATGCGAAGCCCCGAATGATCAGATTTTCGGGAGTGCTAGCTCGCGGAAAAATAGCTTTGCTGATCTTGAATCCTCTCACTTGAATCTTCCTCCAAGATCCACCAGGCTTCCGCTAACACCAGAATCACCAGGATTTTCTATTCTAACATTTTAGAATTACAATCCACGACAATTTAGAATTACAATCCACGATAAATCGTGTATTGTTGTTCTATTTTTGTTCTGTGTTATCTGGTGAGGGAATGCCCTCTATTTATAGTCTAGATTTAGCCTTGACATTTAATTCTGATATTTAAGAATCCATTGTTTGGCAAAAGCGAAGAGACGCCGAAGGCGCGGCGCTTGGTTTAATTCCGATGTTCGGAGAAAACCAAGGGTTGCAGCGTTTGGTTTAGTTCCGTCGTTCGGAGAAAACCAAAGAGACGAGGGATAAATCCGATGTTCGGTAAATAAATGTCATGCATTAAATTCTATCTCATGAGATGAGATTTTAGCCATGTCATCATATGAGATCCATATTCGAGAGGTTTGGGTTCTGATATGAATTTATTGACTTAACCCACATAGATCATGGTCCAAGCCCAAATCAAATTTGGCTAGTCCTGAATCTATTTAAATTCAAATCAAGTCTAATTTCAAATCAATATTTGAAATTGACTTGTCCTTCTAATAGACATAAACCAATTGAATCTTATTCAATTGTACTTACCCAATTGAGATAATTCAATCAATCAAATTGATTAATCATATACGATTCTCAATCGTTGATCAGCAATAGATCATCCTAGGAAACTTTATGCATGTAACTCTCTAGGTTCGAACCTAAGCTGGTAGCATAGAAACAACTTTCTATACTAATCGATGTGCCCATCTAGCAATGGAACCCGATGTCCGGATAGATCGAAGAGTTGCCGAGCAAACTCCAAGAACCCTAAGAAACAGTTACCGTATAATTCATCCTCTTGACCACAAATGCTAAGGATGGCTTAAGAGTCTGTCAACTCTAAATAGCAAATCCATAAAGTGATTTCAACTTTAGTGATCATGTGACTTTCACATGAAGTGCCTTGGCCAAGGTCTTGCTAAATTGAAACACAAGCATTTCTCCTTTAATGGGATAGGTCAAATTCCATCTTGATCCACAACTGACTACCACAAGTACTTGATGTTGGGAATTGTATCCTAAAGCCAATCATTTGATGATTGTGCTGATGTAAATTATATATAAATTGATATATTAATAAAAGTTATTTGGCAGTTTATTCATTACAAGAACATCTTCTTAAAACTCCTAATAGTAATGAAGCCCTTAGGATCTTCCTTCACGATAAAGGAGGATTTATCTTTGAAGGTCCTTAAAAGAGTTCGCGACCAAATGATATACTATGACAGGGCCATAGTACTATCAATTATAGGACATTGTATATCATATTTGTTGGTTGTCCTCTTAACCAAGGAGTGTAGAGACACTGGTATGACATACAGGTGAAAGTGTAGGAGTACATTTCACCGAACGTGACTCATTTCCGGATACTCTGCTGTCAAGAGTTAATCCGAGAAGATATAGGTATAAGTATCCTTCAGACCTGAAGATCACAACCAGTGGCTTACAAGCAACTCATTGTACTTAGGTGCCGGACCACCTGGATTTCTAATCCAGCTACGAAAGGTTACTGGGTGCAGTCAAGTACTTGTGGTAGTCAGTTGTGGATCAAGATGGAATTTGACCTATCCCGTTAAAAGGAGAAATGCTTGTGTTTCAATTTAGCAAGACCTTGGCCAAGGCACTTCATGTGAAAGTCACATGATCACTAAAATTGAAATCACTTTATGGATTTGCTGTTTAGAGTTGACAGGCTCTTAAGCCATCCTTAGCATTTGTGGTCAAGAGGATGAATTATACGGTAACTGTTTCTTAGGGTTCTTGGAGTTTGCTCGGCAACTCTTCGACCTATCCGGACGTCGGGTTCCATTGCTAGATGGGCACATCGATTAGTATAGAAAGTTGTTTCTATGCTACCGGCTTAGGTTCGAACCTAGAGAGTCACACGCATAGAAGTTTCCTAGGATGATCTATTTGCTGATCAACGATTGAGAATCGTATATGATTTAATTAATCAATTTGATTGATTGAATTATCTCAATTGGGTTAAGTACAAGTGAATAAGATTCAATTTGGTTTAAGTCTATTAGAAGGACTAATCAATTTCAAATATTGATTTGAAATTAGACTTGATTTGGATTTAAATAGATTCAGGACTAGCCAAATTTGATTTGGGCTAGGACCATGATCTATGTGGTTAAGTCCAATAAATTCAATCAGAACCCAAACCTCTCGAATAAGGATCTCATATGATGAGATAACTAAAATCTCATCTCATGAGATTAGAATTTAATGCAGACATTTATTTACCAAACGTCCTTTTATCCCTCGTCTCTTTAGTTTTTTTCGAACTATGGAACTAACCAAACGCCGCGACTCCTTGGTTTTCTCCGAACGTCGGAATTAAACCAAGCACCGCGCTCTTCGGCGTCTCTTGCTTTTGCCAAACGATGGAATTCTTAAATGTCAGAATTCAATTCAAGGCTAAATGAGACTATAAATAGAGGACATCCCTCACCAGAAACACAGAAAAAAAAGAACAAAATACATGATCGTGGATTGTAATTCAAGTGGATTTAATTCTAAAAGTTAGAATAGAAAATCCTGGTGATTCTGGTGTTAGCAAAAGCTTGGTGGATCTTGGAGGAAGATTCAAGTGGGAGGATTCAAGATCAGCAAAGCTATTTTTCGCGAGCTAGCACTCCCGGGAAATCCGATCATTCGGGGCTTCGCGTGGACAATACTAGAGGCCGGACGATTGAACGGCTGCAGAGCAATAAAGGATTTACCTACTGTTCTTAAGGTAAGTGATTTGATCCCTAGATCTTAAGGCAGGCTTCAAGATAGTAGTATGACTCTCATCTTGAAGATCAAGATATGATCTTGATTATTTTTTATATGCATATTTTAGATCAAACGATCCTAATATAAGGCAAAGATATGATCTTGATGCATGTTAGATAGATTAATATGTAATCTTTAATTTCCGCATTGATAATAGTTATCAAATTTTAAAAATATGCATGCCTCGGAGACTATTTCTCCCTACAAATGGTATCAGAGCCATGGTTTCTTATTGATCTAATTTATTGCATGTAAATTAATGTTCTATTAATTGTGTAATTATGGCTAAAACTTATCACAAGGCCATATGGTCACAGGTGGATTGAAAATCCAAATTACCCATTCAATGAGGTATTCTGTGACATATTGCCGTGCGATTGTTTTATCGTTGATGCTTTGTTTAAAGAAAATTTAAATATGCTTTGGCATCAGATTACACACACTCTCAAAGATATTTTATATTTGATACATATTGATGTTGTATAAAACCATAATATTTGCATGTTTAGTATAAAAACATAGATATGATATATGATGGCATGATGTCTATGTTATAAAACATACAAATATTTATGAGAGTTTATTTGAATGTCAAATATTAATTCATAATTTTTTTTAGATATGATCTAAATATAGGAATTATGAGTAGTAACATTATGCTTGATTGAAATATATGACATGTTAACATGAAATATATTTAATCATTTGGGTTAGCTAAATCGGGTCCATAAAGGGTTAGACCTAAGGTTTAAATCAACTGGACTAAAAGAGTATTTGTTCAAATCTAATTAGATTAGGTTAAGAATGCTCTAAATCAAACAATAGTTGTAGTTGATCATGTCCTTCTCTTTGATTAAACCAAATGGAAGTAGATTAGGCTCCGTGGTTGAGCATGAATCTATTAGATGGTCAAATCAGAATTGGTTAACCATATGATGTCAAGGTGGGTTGGCAAGTTGCTCTAGGATCAACGATCGAATGGTTTTTAATTGGGAGCTACTCGTATTGATGCGTCTTTAACGAGTTAATGGCATATCCCTCCCATCGATCTCTCTCACCTGGTCAATGTGGTGAACCATTTATGATTCAGATCATTTACCTGATTCGGGTTGACCCATGCCTGTAAGGAAATCAGTATGACTGATTTAGGTGCCACTTAACCTGACTTAATCTTGTTTCATTCTACCGATTTCATAGATTCAGTGGGAGAACTTGATTAGTCAATTTATCTTCAATTATTAAAATCCTCTAAAATTATTAGGTCCTTAAAATGAAATAGTTATATGATAACTAGATCATAGCCTCCCATTAAGGTGGGTGATAATGAGTCCGATGTCTTGATAATCATTGGAGGCACTCCATGCCTGGTGCTTGTCAACCATCGGAATTATCATTCATTATATGATAAGTCAGCGTAACTATTAAATAAACAGTCAGGTGAGCCGAGCTTCACTCGGGCTTGGTTGTCTATTGATAGGTTACACTGATTATATCATTTAATGGTTGGACCTAACCAGAACTTTCAGTGGAGGCACTTCATGCCTGCTGAAGAGGTACATGGGGCAAAACTGAACACTAAGAATTGTTTGGAAAACAATTGGTTTTGAACCTACTCTTAGATGCATATGGGTTGGCCAAGCTTCACTTGGGCCTGTATGTAGTCTATGTAGATCTTAGTGCCCACTAAAGAATTAAGAATAATTCTTCGAATTGGGGTGTAGAGGCTGCCAATTTGAACAAAATAGTGGGAGAATCTTTAGACTAAAGTCCAAGTCTTTAGACTGAATCAATTTATATACTAATAAACTTTAGTTTTTCCTTATGCAGAAATGGCCACTAATTTATCATTAAGGTCCCTATTGGATAGTGACAAGTTGAATGGTTCCAATTTCAATAGCTGGTTCAGAAAACTTAAGATCGTCCTTGAGCATGAGAGGATTCTATATATTCTGAATAATCCTGCACCAAAGATACCTGATGCAAACACCCAAAGTTCTGAGAGAGACACTTATCAGAAGTGGCTCAATGATAGAACTAGCGTGCGTTGCATCATGCTAGCAGCAATGAACGATGAATTCGGTCGCCGGTTCGAGAATGCTCAGCCAGAAGAAATCATTCAAGCATTGAATGAATCTTTCGGCACACCCGACGACGTTGAAAGGCACAAGACTAGTTGTGCTATTTTTAATGCTCGAATGAGGGATGGATCTCCTGTCACTGATCATGTATTGTACATGATCGAGAAGATAGAACTCCTAAGCAAGCTCGGCTTTCCCTTACATGAGCAGTTGGGAAAAGATGCGATCCTGAATTCCTTGCCTCCATCCTTCCGACCTTTCCTTACTCATTTTCGAATGACAAAGCCTGCAGTCAACTACCACGGTTTGTTGGGGTTGTTACAGAACTTTGAGAAGGATAACCAGCTCTCTAAGGGTTTGGTTAATGTGGTTGAAGGATCTAAGGTAGGGCGTCAACCCTTTGGGAAAGGGAAGAAGAAAAAGAATAAAAAAGGGTGCAACATGCTAGGACATCTATAAGGGGTCAGATGCAGAAGAAGAAAGTTGATAAAAGTCAAGCTGAATGCTTTCACTGCAAGATGCAAGGGCACTGGAAGAGGAACTGTCCTCTTTACATTGCCACACTTGATCCAAACAGGCCAAAGAAGAAAAAGGGAGCAAGATGTTGCTCAACAAGGTATTTATATGATAACACCTTGTAATTTTTCTGTATATGATAATCAGACCTGGGTATTGGATACCGGGAGTCCTTTTAACATTTGCAATTCATTGCAGGGACTACAGGTCACCAGAAGATTTGAGGACAATGAAAGATTCCTTAATGTCGGCGATGGAAGATTAGTTCCAGTACTGGCATTAGGAGTTCTTGAAATAGTTTTCAATAGAAATGTCATTATACTAAATGATTGTCATTTTTGCCCAACGTTCTTATTGAACGTAATTTCTGTAGGCCTTCTGGCCAAAAGTCATTATGAAATTTCAATAAAGGATGTTACTTTGAATATCATTATGAATGGAGTCACTGTAATGACTGGGCATTTATCTAATGGCATTTATATATTATCACAGCCTGTGAATGTAGTGTACCAATCAAGTAAGCGCCCTAGAACAACTGATGTCACAGATATTTATCTTTGGCACCATCGGCTGGGTCATATCAATAAGAACAGATTAAACAGGTTAACTCAGGAGGGCATCCTTCGAGTTGATGATTGTGAATCATTAACTACCTGTGAATCATGTCTTCTTGGTAAAATGACCAAGTCATCTTTTACTGGAAAAGGTGAAAGAGCCAAAGAGCTATTGGGTCTAGTACATACTGATGTATGTGGACCAATGAGCACTTGTGCCAAAGGTGGATATTACTACTTCATTACTTTTACAGACGACCTTTCTAGGTTCGGTTATGTCTATCTTATGCGACATAAATCTGAATCGTTTGAAATGTTCAAACTATATCATAAAGAAGTAGAAAAACAAACAGAAAATGTATTAAGACCCTTCGATCAGATCGAGGAGGCGAATAACTTTGTGACATATTTAAAGGAGAATGGGATTCTCTCCCAATGGACTCCTCCTGGAACACCGCAACATAACGGTGTGTCGAAAGAAGGAATCGAACTCTGTTAGACATGGTTCGGTCCATGATGGGTTTTGCAAGCTTGCCAATATCATTTTGGGGATACGCATTAGAATCAGCTTGTCATATTCTTAATAAGGTTCCAAGTAAGTCTGTTTCTAAAACTCCACATGAGATGTGGTATGGACATAAACCGGTTATTACCTATCTGAGAGTCTGGGGGTGTCCGGCTTATGTGAAACGTGCAAAATCAGACAAACTTGAACCCAAATCTGACAAATATTTTTTCATCGGCTATCCGAAAGAAACCAAAGGATATTACTTCTACAATACTGAAGAACAAAAGTTGTTCATTAGTAATAGAGCAGTTTTTCTTGAAAAGGAGTTCCTTAGTGAAGGAACAAATAGCTCTAATGTTGAACTTGAGGAAGTTCATCAAGTAGAAGGAACAACACAAACCAGTGAACCCTTAGAATCTGAGTTGATTAGATCAAACTCAAAACCCATTTTAGATGCACCATTAAGGCGATCTGGTAGAGTACCACATCAACCGGACAGATACTTAGGTTTCTTGGTCCAGAACGATGATCCTGTTGAACTCGATGAGAACAACGAGGATCCGATCACCTATATGGATGCTATGCAAAGGACTGACTCTAATAAATGGCTTGATGCCATGAAATCCGAACTTGATTCCATGAAGGACAATAATGTATGGACATTAGTTGACCCATCCGAAGGGATAAAACCCATAGGGTGTAAGTGGGTTTTCAAGAGGAAAAGAGGCGCAGACGGAAAGGTAGAGACCTATAAAGCACGTCTGGTTGCCAAGGGGTATCGTCAACGTTATGGTATTGACTATGACGAAACGTTTTCTCCTGTGGCAATGCTGAAATCCATTCGGATTATGCTAGCTATAGCAGCACACTTCGATTATGAGATTTGGCAGATGGATGTTAAAACGCTTTTCTAAATGGTGATTTAGAAGAACAGGTGTATATGATACAGCCTGAAGGTTTTATATCTGAAGACGAGTCTAAAGTGTGCAGGCTACAGAAGTCTATTTATGGACTTAAGCAAGCATCTAGGAGTTGGAACATACGATTTGATAAAGTGATCAAATCTTATGGCTTTATTAAGAATAAAGAAGAACCTTGCATTTATAAATGGGCTAACGATTCTGTTATTGTATTTCTTGTATTATATGTGGATGATATTCTCTTAATCGGGAATGATATCCCTGCATTACAAGGAATAAAGACATGGTTATCATCACAATTCTCCATGAAAGATCTGGGAGAAGCATCATACATCCTAGGGATGAAGATCTATAGAGATAGATCTAAGAGGATGCTTGGTTTATCCCAATCTACGTACATTGACACAGTGCTAAAGAGGTTTAGCATAGAGAATTCCAAAAGGCTATCTTCCGATAGGCCATGGAATTCATCTTTCTAAGAAGGATTGTCCGACAACTCCTAATGAAAGAGAACGTATGAGTCGAATTCCATATGCTTCGGCAGTAGGATCGATTATGTACACCATGACATGTACAAGACCAG